>SKCR01017099.1:0-88335 GCA_019454045.1 Zanthoxylum bungeanum
GCCCCTTAGATATTTCTTTCTCATTTCTCTCACAAGCAAAAACCCTCTATTTTTCCTCCAAATCAAGCTCAATTTGGAGAGTTTCTTAAGTTAGGGTTGAAACTCATGATGACATATGCTCGTTTTTCCTCATTTTTTTCATGATTAGAAGGTTATTTATGCTTAAAGTGGTTAGTATTGACATGATGTTCGCATGATTTGGGTTAGATCAAAACCTAGGATTTGTGTTGGGTCATATCCATGAACTTGGGTTATGAATAAGCATGACTACCATGGCATGAGTATTGTAAAGATTATGACTTGTAGAGCATGATATAGGTTCTATGTATGTTGGGTGTGCTAGTGGTGGGTTTGGCCGTGAACCTCTCTTTTATGGCGTTGAGAGATATTTCAGGTGACTAAGACGGTTAATAGCACTAAACTGAAGAATACAAAACTAAATTTGTCTACCGTATGTTCTATTTTTATTATGTTATCCCTAATTTAAGAAAGAATGATTGAATGGACCATATTAAACTTTTGAAGACCCAAATCCATAATTTTGTTGCCTCCATCCTTCAATTACAAGGTATATTAATTCATTTCACCCACCACACGTGTCAATAAATTATTTGAATACATGATCTTCAAATTTCGTAATAGCTTAAGTAGAAACGATGAACAATTTGGGACTGAAGTCGTTTTTATTTAGTTGTAAAATTGAAGAGGCAATTTCTCTCTCCTCTAAATGTTATTTGGTTTGTTTAATCTTTATTTTTAATAATGAAATCTTTGGTCCCATGAATTGGGATTTATTGAGCTTTAACTCATTTTTATCCAACAGTGATACACAAGATTAGGCCTCTATTCTATCCCCGAAGTGCTCAATAGTAAAGTGATTTATAACAGGACTTTCCATATTCCGATCCATTTATGGGATTCGGGATCATTTTCACTTGAGTAAAAATTTTAAATAGAATTTAGGATAATTTTTCATCCTAAATTTTATTTTTTATCTAAAAAATATCGTAAACAAATCACAATTTGAGATCCATATCTATTTATGACTTATACATGCAATCCTAAATGGGCTTAGATTGAGGGGAAAAAAATTTATAACCTTATTTTATGGTAATGTGATAGCTATCAGTGATATCGTTTGAACTTTCAAGAATGAATAATGTAAAAATTCCTTGTGAATTTCCAATTTCTTTTTAAAGTATTAAAGTTTTCAATAAATGCATAATTTATACTTTTCAATGTATATCATATGAAAAATTAAAAGTTTTATTCTAAATAATAAACATTGGAAAAAAGAAACATAAGAAAATTGACATTAAAAAATATATACACATCTCATTTTCAAAAATATAACAAAAAATCAATATAAACATTCAATCAAATCAAAAAATTATATGTTAAAATTATAATACAAAATTATATACAAATGTATGTTATTCAAATCAACACGCATATTGCCTGGGTTCTCCACTATTTATGAATAATAAAATGAGAGAATGATTTTATATTATTGAAAAAGATATGTTTCATATTTTATATTTAGGATTATTTCTTACCAATTATTATTTAACAATTCTACACTTTTAATATTGGAAATCAAATAACTATTTTTTAATATATAATTTATATTAGTATTTATATTAGTAGAAGCTCTATTTGTATTTGATTTGAAAGGCGATACTACATGTTGACGGGTGATTTTCGTTTCAGGGATAGATTCGGATACCGTTCTCAGAACAATCCTCCTCTAACCGTGAATTTGTTTGGTTATCGGGGACCAAAAGCAAATTTAGCAGAAGACGAAACAAACACAAAATCGATAAGAGGGTTTATGTGGTTCGGCGGAATAAATCCAACCTACGTCCACGGGAACAAAGTAGAGTATTAGTTTTATAACGGGACCGAGCTCAGTCGACCTCTTTTCAAGGGTAGTCAAATGTTACCGTGCTGTTTGTTTTGTGATATTTTTACAAATAATTCTTTTAGAGAGACTTTTGCTAACCAACCTATACAAATGAGATTACCCTCCCTTTATATACTAAGAGAAATATAACATTATTCTCATATCTCTATGACATCAGCCACGTGGATTTCCGACCGATTGACGGGCTCTCTGCTCCAACTGCCTCGCCGAAAGCAAGCCTGCCATCTGACTCCCCATCAAATCACTCTATTTTACATACTGCCACACTCAACAATTATGATGACAACCTGTAAAGATCTTTCATATGGTGATATATGTCAGAGGAAAAAGTCCAAACGGTCCCGGTCTCACTTCGGACACATGGGGATGGCCAAAAATTGTGCCGATCTATTCCAACTACTTCCGAACTGACCCAAAATATACGAGCTCATTCTCCTGATCCAAGATGGATGATAGGGCTGAACCGAGCTTGTTGGAGTTTCTACGGCCCCGAGGATCGAATAACAAATATGAAACAAGTGCGAATACAAATCGAGGAAGTTGTGGAATACTCACATCGATCGATTGAGCGACGCGGGAGGCAACAAAAATTCGATTTATGCTCACTGGTGGTCACGGCAGTGGGCTGTGACAGTCCTCCAATTTCGGCTTTGAAGGTCATCTTCGTCAAGCTCCAAGCTTCGTCAAATGATTCTAAGCTCATGGGTGGACTTCTCTATCACCTTCGCATGTCTCTCGGAGTGCTAGCTCTCTTGATTTTTACCACAAAAATCAAACACTTTGCTTCCCTTTCCTCTTTGGCTCTCGACAGTGGGCTGCCAAAACCAGAAGAAAAATGCCCCTCCATGGGCGTGAGAGAGATGAGAGAAAAGAAAGGAGAGATAGATGAAATGTGTTGTTAAATTTTTGGTAATTGATTTTCCAAAATCATATACCAAATTTTGGCTTCAAAAAGTCAAACCAATTAAAGCTTTCAACCACCACCATCAATCAATCAATCAATCAAATTGTCACGTCACTCAAAGTGACATGTGATTTGACGCTTGATGTGACTAATGATTTGACGCTTGATTTGACTTGTGTGCCGCACTCGAATTCGAAATGCGAATGCGCTCGCAAATAATCCCGGGCTTGGGTTTGCTAATTCCAAATTAACGAATTTTCCGTTGCGGCGCAATTAAATGATTATGCCTAGCGAAATCACTATTCACGTCGCTAACGAATTAATTCTAAATTAACTCGTTTGCCCGAATGAAAATCTAATTTTAATTCCGCGTCGAAATCCAATTTCGTATAATATATCGAATATATTATTTTATAGATTAATTCCAAATTACTTGTTCTCTCTCTTTAAATGATATTTTATCCCAGATAAAATATCTCCGTAATTAATCCCAGATTAATTTTGTCTCTCATCTAATTAATCCCAGATTAATAAAAGTGCGAGTCATACGTCATCGGTGAATCTTCGGGAAGCGACCCATGAAATCCCCGGATATGTTGGCAGTAAATACGGTCATCGGACTATCCGAACACGTAAGTACCTAGTACTACGTTTGTACCGATTTACAAGACAAGGTTGGCTTTTAGCAAAGCGCCATGCCTACCCAATTCTCCAGAAATATCCTTACAGGAATATAAGATCTATATCAGGCGTAATATACGTAGTATTGCGTATTTCGATCCAGTATCGGATGATCACATGCAAGGCCTGGGGCTGGTACAGTGTCTGCCCCGTACGAAGCATATATCGGATTACGAGCAACTAGTCTCTTTATTATCGGAAAATCATGACCAAGTCATATTATCCCGACGGTTGCACCCTTTTTAGAGAACCATTTCTTTATCCATACGCGATCATCAACTTCATATGACTGGAGTGATACTTCCGTCTTGACATCACACCCAACACACTACGATTCTCAATATACCTAGCAGAGGCGTACACAGAACCGGTTAAAGCCCTGGACGACCACAACCAAAGTATATTGATTGTCGCAAGTATTAGCGGTGCAAGTCTCAGGTTAAAACCAAATACACCTACCCTGATTTCGGACTTCCATAGACACATAATCATACTACCAATGGAATTACGAGGTGGTCGATCCAGAGCGAAGCTGTTTCCCGTACCATCGGTAAAACACAACCTCCTATTACACTTGCATGAGTATCCTATACCCAAATATATGAGAACTATGACGTTATGCCCTCACAACGCGCACAAGTGTAATACTAGTCTTTTACGTATTTATCGATGTCCAATCTCGATAATACTCTGACTAGGGATATTTAATGATTTATCCTTCGTGGTGTGATACTGTCTCATATCATTCTCAATCCAGGAACAAATCATAAGGACCTCATATCATTTATACATCTTGGTGATCTAATCACAAATGATAAGAGTGCAATCTCATTTGTCACATAGTTAATTTGTACAACAACACCATGATCTATACAAATAGTGACGCTATGGGTCATAATTGTCCAATAATCTCCCACTTGGCCTATAGCAAGTCACTCGAGTGTCTGACACCCGAACTATGTACGGTTGGCTCAAACTGCTGAGAAAAGGCTTTCGTCAGCGGATTTGCATGATTATCATCTGATGTGATTTATTCGATCATCACATCGTCACGATGTATGATCCGAACGAATCAGATGAATATCGAAGTATGTATCTGGATCGTTGATGAGACCATTAATTCTTTAGCCTGTGCTAACGCCTAGCTCAGCTGCTAACAGAACTATATCTAATATAATTAGATTTTGTATCGAACCAGAAGGCTTCTATTGTTGGCTCAGCTGCAGCAATAACCCGCATTTGTTGTTTATTCGGTAACAGTATCTTGCTTGGAAGATTTCCAGCTCACTGTACCGTTATTCAAACTGTATAGTACCGTTGTTTCGACTTATAGTCGTTATATCAGTTAGGAAACTTGCTACAGCGATCCCAGTCACTTCAAGTTCTCCTTCTCCACAGTATAAGATAGCATCCTTAGTTCTCAAAGAAACTAACGGATGTTCTTACTTTCAATCCAGTGACTATCATTTGGATTGGCCTGATTATGAATCCATATGCTCAAAGCGTATGAGACACAAGGTCGCGTACATCTCAATGTACGATTTCTCGGAGAGTTTTCTCGAAAGCCAAGCTTTCACCGAATGTATTAGAATATCATTTCCAAGAAATGACATATATACATTATTTATAGGAAAACCACTGTCAGTGCGCTCCCACTAACCTCTTTATATACACAAGAATCATTTTCGTTTTGAATAAATCATAAACTATTATGATTACATCAAAACGATAATTCCAAGAACCTAATGCTTGCTTCAATCCAGACATGGATCGAATAACCTGCAAACCTTGTTTGCTAGTTTTGGTACGACAAAACCGACAGGATGTTTTAAACATCCTCCAAAAAGGTTTCCTTTTTCAGGAAAGCGATTTTCCCGTTCAGCTGTCATATTTCATAAATGAAACATGCAGCATTAGCAAGCACTATCCAAATGGATTTACCGTGGCAACAGGTAAAAGGTTGAATCGTAATCAACACAATGTTGATAACGATACATTTTCGCTACAAGCCCAGCTTTATACGTTGGTATGTTGCCATCCATGTATGTCTTCCTTGAAGACTTATAAAGTACCCATAGGCACAATGTCTTGCGGTACAACAACTAGTGTCCAAACATAGTCGATTTACATGGAATCCATTTCGGATTTATGACACTTTTTCATAAAAGGGAGTCGATACCTTGTATCACTTCCTCATACGTAGTCAGTTGGTATACCTCAATAAGATTGACATCTTTACGAGGTGAGATCAGAAACCTATACCCCAGGTTGTTTTCTGACTCTCTCCGACATACGCGGTTCTTGTGTATTCGAAGATCACTGGTATAGTTTCATCCTTAATGAACTATATGTGTTCTATTAAGGATCTTTGCCTAGAATAGTATTACTCCAATTTTCATCGAGTTTTACTATCCTCCCACTTTCCACTGCATATCGGTATTCCTCTTAGGAAAACCGCATGGTGAGCAACAATTAAAATTGTTCTCTTGTGAGTTGTATAAGTACTATACTTTGGTATCCCTAGGATGACCTACAATTGGCACTTATCCGATTTGGGTTTTAGTTTGGTATCATCCAAACATATGCCTAGCATACCCAAATGTTCAGGAATGAGAAAACATGGTTCCTTTTTCCTGTTATATCTAATATGAAATCTGTCAAACATATTTTCATGGAACCCTATTCAAAATAAGTTATGCACTGTTAATGCGTATCCGTTGAAGGAAATGGTAGGTCATAGCGACTCATGATTAACCTTATCATGTCTAACAAAATTCGGTTTATCACTGTTCGGACACACCGTCAAAAAGACGTGTTCAGGAATGAGTCCTCTTTGAAAGAATACTATACTCTTTCAAATATATTAGAAACTTATTTCTTAAGTATTTTCCATTACGGTCTAACCGTGACGGTCTAATACTATAGCCGATTTGTTTGTCTATTTCGTGTCGAAACTTTAAAAGTTTCAGATTTGTGTTTCAAAAGAAACACATAACCATAACGCAATGCCACATCCGTAAAGGTCACGAAATATTCATATCCACCTCTAGCCTAGCTAGACATGGGCCCACTTGCTTCACTATGAACTAGGGCTAACAGATCGGTGGCACTTGCACTTTTACCAAGTAAATAGTGTTTTAGGCACTTTGCCCAATAAACTAGATTCATAGACTTTATTTGAATAGAATCAAATTAGTCCGAGTACCCACTCTTCAAAAGTGTGGATATACGAGTCTTGTTTAATTGTGTCACAGACAACAATGCCACAATATGTTTCTTCTGATCAAATCAATTTGAGCTGTTTGTTTGTCATTTTATACGTTTGAGATTTATTTATATTCAAAATATAAATTATGTTATTCACATCTAATGTTTATCTCAATATCATCTTTATATAATAAAACACTTTAGTGTTCTAGAATATAAAGGTAAATCCGCAACGGATTAAACACTGATATAAAGATAACGTTCTTAGTCAAACTAGTTACATCATAACAGTTTCCAAATTTAGATACACACCCGAAGGTAGTTCCTAAATTTAGGTATCTACGGTGAAAACAGCGTTTCGTCCCGTTTCCGATCCGCAGATAAATCTCTATTGAAGTCAGTATCCTGTTCAAAACAGATTCTGAACATCAATACAAAAATTATGTACCACATTCAGTATTTAAAATCCATTTTAATACTAGTAATGAACATAATTATGACAAACATATTTGAAGTCAGAGCCTTGCCTTGACTTCAGTTCCTTCATGTCTGCTTTGTCCAAACGGCAGTCACGCTTCCGCGATCCCGTTTGCCACAATTTATGCAGACATTTTGGGATATGTCATTTATCTTCCCAGAAGATTACAATGATTTTGCCTTTGCCCTTTTCAACACTCAGAAGCCTTTGGCCAAGCCTCGGGTTTCTTGAATATCGAAGTAAGGTGCGCTTGCGCTACTTGCCTTATTGCAAACTTTGACTTTGTCTCATTGAGAATAGTCATTAACTCTCCAAGAGTTTATCATTGCAATATTACTTCTAAGATCTAATTATAGATCTATGAAGATCCTTCAATTTCTTTATCATACTTTAAGGATCTAATCCTTAGTCTGATTCAGAAATTAAGGAGTCTACTGCGACAAGCGTAATGGATTAAACACTAAAGTTATCATCACATGAATCTTCCAAAGACCATGCTCTACTATTTGCTTAACTCTGGCCTTAGGCCTAATATGTTATTTTATCAAATAAAGTAACTTATTATTTTCCAGGACCATCCTGAAACTATATTCCCAATTTGAAAAATTAAACCATTTAAATACATTTTCCCTAGGATTATGTTTTAAATGTCAATCTTTCAATTTTATCTTGATTTTAATAGTCCAACCATTTAATTATTATAATGATTATTATAGTCAAACTATTTAATCAACTATAATTTATTTGTTTGAATATAGTCCAACTATTTATTAAAAACAACATTAAATATTAGTCCAACTAACATTTAATTTATTTGACGAATGATATTTGATTGAGCGCGTATGGCAAGTAATTAAACGAATATTGCAAATTCAATTCTTGCCTCCCACTATTTTCGACGAGCCTCTAACCCTCTGTCGAGTACTCGGGAAACCGTGTTTCCTAGCGGGCTAGGATCTCGTTAAATATCACACAATCTTGACTTTGGCCAACAAATTGTATGATAATTAACTAGGTAGATCTCTAAGATCAATTGGATCCAATCCAATTCCTAGATCCATGAGGGGACATCCAAGTCCGAAACATATATCTTATATATGCCAATATATCCAATATATTACCTAACTTTTTCCTCTGAATCAACTAAGCCTTGGCTTTGGCACAACAAACTTAGTGATCCCACTTAAGCGCGACCCATTGACCATGGAAAGCTTCGTAATCAATGTCGATGGACAAGAAGTGGTCTTGACTTTGGCCAACAAACCACAACTTGGACAAGGCACCGATATGGAACAAAGCTCTCGTAATTCAAACACATCCTCGACGGACAAAGGCCTTGACTTTGGCCAACAAGCCAATGCCAGTCTTGGATCTTGAGTAAGAATCACTCAATGGAAGGAAAAACGCTTAATATTTTGCGAGGATTTTTCGCGTGCAAATTGGCAACCAATTTATTATCTTTGTTAAGGTCTCATCATCAAACACCCTTAAGCATGCATTCTAAACACATAATAAAGCGCATATGAATAAAATAATAATGATATACAGATGGATACTTTACACATTGATCCTAGATCAAATCTCTCCCCTTTCTCTCTCCCGCTGGCACAAGTATTGCTCTACCTGTTACACTACACTTCTAAATAAACCTCATTTACATTGAGGGGAATAGGTGAGAATAGAATACAAAGAATAAGAAGGTAATAAGGCTGGACACGCAGGTCCAATTAAATAAATTCCAAGTTTATTACAACAATTTCTAAAATTGCCTCACCCATCTAATATCCATCTGATATACATTATTCATGCATCGCAACCATGTATTCACACAAGCATGTTATCAATCAATCTAATCAAATTAATTAATCTGATAATTAATGATCATCCAATATTCAAACAACGATTTGATTTTGCGTGAGTCAAACTCGTTTTGCGAATAAGTACTTAAAGTACGAATTCTCGAATTAAATTAAACTACAAAATTAAATCCAATTCAATTTGTATTTAATACTAATCAATTTATTTAATTCCAAATTAAATACTACACTTTATTTGACGAACCTTTACGACTTAAATTCTAAATTTAATCGCTACGGGTCTCAAAGCCCGATTAACGTCCAACGTTAATTTAATTAAAGTCCAATGGTGTTTTAATTGATTTCTTAAGGCGTGGACTTTTGGTCAACTCGGGTCGAACCAATAACCAAAGTCCAATCCGGGAGTTACCCCATAAGCCCATAAATCAATTTAGGCCCATTAGGCCCCATTAAACTTTAAAGGTCCATTAGTCGCATTTGGGCTTTATGGTAGCGGTTTTGGGCCCAATTGGATCCAACCAATTTAGCCTAAACCTAACTTAGTACAACCAAGCCCAATAAGCCCAATTTCCAAAATTAGCCCAATATAATTAAATTACAAAAACCCAATTTCACATTTAATTACATAAAGTGTATAACACAATTAATTACCCAATTATCATTTCCAAAACACCAATTAGCCTAATTAATCATGCTCAATCACATCAATTAGTGTCCAACACATTTTGATCAAAAAATCAAACCCAAACATGCTATAATACTCTCGGCAATGGGGTTAATTTTATGTCCGATTTGGTTCCAATCCAATTAAATCCAATTCAACATTAAATCAACATTCCCAACATGATTCTAACTCATCCAATGAATCAAAAATCAAAATTCCAAGACATCAAAATAGGGCATCTCCCGGCCAAGCTAAGATTTTGGGGAAAATATGATCCAATCACAATTTCATGAAATTGATCCAATCAAACTTCAATTCAACATGTTTTAAGCATACTCAAACATCCAATTTAATTAAATCATGCTCAAAAACATTTTACCCAAATTTTAAGCCCTAATCATTTTTCATGCTTTTACTCCGCTCTGATACCATTGTTGGAGTTTCTTCGGCCCCGAGGATCGAATAACAACCATGAAACAAGTGTGAATACAAATCGAGGAAGTTGCGGAATACTCACATCGATCGGTTGAGCGATGCGGGAGGCAACAAAAATTTGGTTTCTGCTCACTGGTGGTCACGGAAGTGGGCTGTGACAGTCCTCCAATTTCGGCTTTGAAGGTATCTTCGTCAAGCTCCAAGCTTCGTCAAATGATTCCAAGCTCATTGGTGGACTTCCCTATCACCTTCGCATGTCTCTTGGAGTGCTAGCTCTCTTGATTTTTACCACAAAAATCAAACATTTTGCTTCCATTTTCCTCTTTGGCTCTCGGCAGTGGGCTGCCAAAACCAGAAGAACAATGCCCCTCCATGGGCGTGAGAGAGAGGAGAGATAGATGAAATGTGTTGTTAAATTTTTGGTAATTGATTTTCCAAAATCATATACCAAATTTTGGCTTTAAAAAGTCAAACCAATTAAAGCTTTCATCCACCACCATCAATCAATCAATCAATCACATCAATCAATCAAATTGTCACATCACTCAAAGTGACATGTGATGTGACGCTTGATGTGACTAATGATTTGACGCTTGATTTGACTTGCGTGCTGCACTCGAATTCGAAATGTGAATGCGCTCGTAAATAATCCCGGGCTCGGGTTCGCAAATTTCAAATTAACGAATTTTCCGTTGTGACGCAATTAAATAATTATGCCTAGCGAAATCACTATTCACGTCGCTAACGAATTAATTCTAAATTAACTCGTTTGCCCGAATTAAAATCTAATTTTAATTCCTCGTCGAAATCCAATTTCGTATAATATATCGAATATATTATTTTATCGATTAATTCCAAATTAATCGTTCTCTCTCTTTAAATGATATTTTATCCCAGATAAAATATCTCCGTAATTAATCCCAGATTAATTTTGTCTCTCATCTAATAATCCCAGATTAATAAAAGTGCGAGTCATACATCATCGGTGAATCTTCGGGAAGCGACCCATGAGATCCTCGGATATGTTGGCAATAAATACGGTCGTCGGACTATCCGAACACGTAAGTACCTAGTACTACGTTTGTACCGATTTACAAGACAAGGTTGGCTTCTAGCAAAGCGCCATGCCACCCAATTCTCCAGAAATATCCTTACAGGAATATAAGATCTATATCAAGCGTAATATACGTAGTATTGCGTATTTCGATCCAGTATCGGATGATCACATGCAAGGCCTAGGGCTGGTACAGTGTCTGCCCCGTACGAAGCATATATCGGATTACGAGTAACTAGTCTCTTTATTATCGGATAATCATGACCAAGTCATATTATCCCGAAGGTTGCAACCTTTTTAGAGAACCAGTTCTGTATCCCTACGCGATCATCAACTCCATATGACTGGAGTGATACTTCCGTCTTGACATCACACCCAACACACTACGATTCTCAATCTACCCAGCAGAGGCGTACAAAGAACCGGTTAAAGCCCTGGACGACCACAACCAAAGTATATTGATTGTCGCAAGTATTAGCGGTGCAAGTCTCAAGTTAAGACCAAATACACCTACCTGATTTCGGACATCCATAGATACATAGTCATACTACCAATGGAATTCTGAGGGGTCTATCTCGAGCGAAGCTGTTTCCCGTACCATCGATAAAACACAACCTTCTATTACACTTGCATGAGTATCCTATACCCTAATATATGAGAACTATACCTCCCTCACAACGCGCAGAAGTGTAATACTAGTCTTTTACATATTTATCGATGTCCAATCTCGATAATACTCTGACTAGGGATATTTAATGATTTATCCTTCGTGGACTGATACTGTCTCATATCATTCTCAATCCAGGAACAAATCATAAGGACCTTCTATCTTTTATACATCTTGGTGATCTAATCACAAATGATAAGAGTGCAATCTCCTTTGTCACATAGTTAATTTGTACAACAATACCATGATCTATACAAATAGTGACGCCATGGGTCATAATTGTCCACCAATCTCCCACTTGGCCTATAGCAAGTCACTCGAGTGTCTGACACCCGAACTATGTACGGTTGGCTCAAACTGCTGAGAAAAGGCTTTCATCAGCGGATTTGTATGATTATCATCTGATGTGATTTATTCGATCATCACATCGTCACGATGTATGATTCGAACGAATCAGATGAATATCGATGTATCTGGATCGTTGATGAGACCATTAATTCTTTAGCATGTGCTGACGCCTAGCTCAGCTACTAACAGAACTATATCTAATCTAATTACATTTTGTATCGACCAAGAAGGCTTCTATTGCTGCCTCAGCTGCAGCAATAACACGCATTTGTTGTTTATTCGGTAACAGTATCTTGCTTGGAAGATTTCCAGCTCACTGTACCGTTATTCAAACTGTATAGTACCGTTGTTTTGATTTATAGTCGTTATATTGGTTAGGAAACTTGATACAGTGATCTCAGTCACTTCAAGTTCTCCTTCTCTATAGTATAAGATAGCATCTTTAGTTCTAATAACTACTAACGATGTTCTTACTTTCAATCCAGTGACTATCACTTGGATTGGCCTGATTGTGAATCCATATGCTCAAAGCGTATGAGACACGAGGTCGCGTACATTTTTCAATGTACGATTTCTCTGAGAGTTTTCTCGAAAGCCAAGCTTTCACCGAATGTATTATGGGAATATCATTTCCAAGAAATGACATATATACATTATTTATAGGACAACCACTGTCAGTGCGCTCCCACTAACCTCTTATATACACAAGAATCATTTTCGTTTTGAATTAAATCATAAACTATTATGATTACATCAAAATGATAATTCCAAGAACCGAATGCTTGCTTCAATCCAGACATGGATCGAATAACCTACAAACCTTGTTTGCTAGTTTTGGTACGACAAAACCGATAGGATGTTTTAAACATTCTCCAAAAGGTTTCCTTTTCAGGAAAGCGATTTTCCCATTCAGCTGTCATATTTCATAAATGATACATGCAGCATTAGCAACCACTATCCAAATGGATTTACCGTGGCAACAGGTAAAAGGTTAAATCGTAATCAACACAATGTTGATAACGATACTTTTCACTACAAGCCCAGCTTTATACGTTGGTATGTTGCCATCCATGTATGTCTTCCTTGAAGACTTATAAAGTACCAATAGGCACAATGTCTTGCAGTACAACAACTAGTGTCCAAACATAGTCGATTTACATGGAATCCATTTGAAATTTATGACACTTTGTCATAAAAGGGAGTCGATACCTTGTATCACTCCTCATACGTAGTCAGTTGGTATACCTCAATAAGATTGACATCTTTACGAGGTGAGATCAGAAACCTATACCCCAGGTTTTTTTCTGACTCTCTCCGACATACGCGGTTCTTGTGTATTCGAAGATCACTGGTATAGTTTCATCATTGATGAACTATATGTGTTCTATTAAGGATCTATGCCTAGAATGTATTACTACTTACTCCGATTTTCATCGAGTTTTACTATCCTCCCACTTTCCACTGCATATCGGTATTCCTCTTAGGAAAACCGCATGGTGAGCAACAATTAAATTGTTCTCTTGTGAGTTGTATAAGTACTATATTTTGGTATCTCTAGGATGACCTACAATTGGCACTTATCCGATTTGGGTTTTAGTTTGGTATCATCCAAACATATGCCTAGCATAACCAAATGTTCATGAATGAGAAAACCTAGTTCCTTTTCCTGTTCATATCTAATATGAAATTTGTCAAACATATTTTCATGGAACCTTATTCAAAATAAGTTCTGCACTGTTAATGCGTATCCGTGGAAGGAAATGGTTGGTCAGAGCGACTCATGATTAACCTTATTATGTCTAACAAAATTCGTTTATCACTGTTCGGACACACCGTCAAAAAGACGTGTTCCAGGAGGAGTCCTCTTTGAAAGAATACTATACTCTTTAAAGTATATTAGAAACTTATTGCTTAAGTATTTTCAATTACGGTCTAACTGTGACGGTCTAATACTATAGCCGATTTGTTTGTCTATTTCGTGTCAAAACTTAAAAGTTTCAGATTTTTGTTTCAAAAGAACCATAACCATAACGCGATGCCACATCCGTAAAGGTCACGAATATTCATATCCACCTCTAGCCTAGCTAGACATGGGCCCACTTGCTTCACTATGAACTATGGCTAACAGATCGGTGGCACTTGCACTTTTACCAAGTAAATAGTGTTTTTAGGCACTTTGCCCAATAAACTAGATTCGTAGACTTTATTTGAATAGAATCAAATTAGTCCGAGTACCCACTCTTCAAAAGTGTGGATATACGAGTCTTGTTTAATTGTGTCCCAGACAACAATGCCACAATATGTTTCTCCTCATCAAATCAGTTTGTGCTGTTTGTTTGTCATTTTATACGTTTGAGATTTATTTATATTCAAAATATAAATTCTGTTATTCACATCTAATGTGTTTATCTCAATATCATCTTTATATAATAAAACACTTTAGTGTTCTAGAATATAAAGGTAAAATCCGCAACGGATTAAACACTGATATAAAGATACGTTCCTAGTCAAACTAGTTACATTATAAACAGTTTCCAAATTTAGATACACACCTGAAGGTAGTTCCTAAATTTAGGTATCTACGGTAAAACAGCGACTTTCGTCCCGTTTCCGATCCGCAGATAAATCTTTATTGAAGTCAGTATCATGTTCAAAACAGATTCTGAATATCAATAAAAATTATGTAGCACACTCAGTATTTAAAATCCAATTTTAATACTAGTAATGAACATAATTATGACAAACATATTTGAAGTCAGAGCCTTGCCTTGACTTCAGTTCCTTCATGTCTACTTTGTCCAAACGGCAGTCACGCTTCCGCGATCCCGTTTGCCACAATTTAGGCAGACATTTTGGGATATGTCATTTATCTTCCCAGAAGATTACAATGATTTTGCCTTTGCCCTTTTCAACACTCAGAAGCCTTTGGCCAAGCCTCGGGTTTCTTGAATATCGAAGTATGGTGCGCCTTGCGCTACTTGCCTTATTGCAAACTATGACTTTGTCTCCTTGAGAATAGTCATTAATTCTCCAAGAGTTTATCATTGCAATATTACTTCTAAGATCTAATTATAGATCTATGAAGATCCTTCAATTTCTTTATCATACTTTAAGGATCTAATCCTTAGTTCTGATTCAGAAATTAAGGAGTCTACTGCGACAAGCTTAATGGATTAAACACTAAAGTTATCATCACATGAATCTTCCAAAGACCATGCTCTACTATTTGTTTAACTCCTGGCTTAGGCCTAATATGTTATTTTATCAAATAAAGTAACTTATTATTTTCCAGGACCATCCTGAAACTTTATTCCCAATTTGAAAAATTAAACCATTTAAATACATTTTCCCTAGGATTATGTTTTAAATGGTAATCTTTCAATTTATCTTGATTTTAATAGTCCAACCATTTAATCAACGATTTAGGTACTATGTATTATAATGATTATTATAGTCCAACTATTTAATCAACTATAATTTATTTGTTTGAATATAGTCCAACTATTTATTAAAACAACAATTTAAATATTAGTCCAACTAACATTTAATTTATTTGACGAATGATATTTGATTGAGCACTTATGGCAAGTAATTAAACGAATATTGCAAATTCAATTCTTGCCTCCTACTATTTTTCGGCGAGCCTATAACCCTCTGTCGAGTACTCGGGAAACCGTGTTTCCTAGCGGGCTAGGATCCCGTTAAATATCACACAATCTTGACTTTGGCCAACAAATTGTATGATAATTAACTAGGTAGATCTCTAAGATAAATTGGATCCAATCCAATTCCTAGATCCAGTATGGGACATCCAAGTCCGAAACATATATCTTATATATGCCAATATATCCAATATATTACATAACCTTTTTCCTCTGAATCAACTAAGTCTTGGCTTTGGCACAACAAACTTAGTGATCCCAGTTAAGCGCGACCCATTGACCATGGAAAGCTTCGTAATCAATGTCGATGGACAAGAAATGGTCTTGACTTTGGCCAACAAACCACAACTTGGACAAGACAACTATATGGAACAAAGCTCTCGTGATTCAAACACATCCTCGACGGACAAAGGCCTTGACTTTGGCCAACAAGCCAATGCCAGTCTTGGATCTTGAGTAAGAATCACTCAATGGAAGGAAAAATGCTTAATATTTTGCGAGGGTTTTTCGCGTGCAAATTGGCAACCAATTGATTATCTTTGTTAAGGTCTCATCATCAAACACCCTTAAACATGCAATCTAAACACATAATAAAGCGCATATGAATAAAATAATAATGATATGCGGATGGATACTTTACACATTGATCCTAGATCAAATCTTTCCCTTTTCCTCTCTCCCGCTAGCACAAGTATTGCTTCTACCCGTTACACTACACTTCTAAAGAAACCTCATTTACATTGAGGGGAATAGGTGGGAAGATAATACAAAGAATAAGGAGGTAATAAGGCTGGACAAGCAGGTCCAATTAAATAAATTCCAAGTTTATTACAACAATTTCTAAAATTGCCCCACCAATCTAATATCCATCCGATATACATTATTCATGCATTGCAACCATGTATTCACACAAGCATGTTATCAATCAATCTAATCAAATGAATTAATCTGATAATTAATGATCATCCAATGTTCAAACAACGATTTGATTTTGCGCGAGTCAAACTCGTTTTGCGAATAAGTACTTAAAGTACGAATTCTCGAATTAAATTAAACTACAAAATTAAATCCAATTCAATTTGTATTTAATACTAATCCATTTATTTAATTCCAAATTAAATACTACACTTTATTTGACGAACCTTTACGACTTAAATTCCAAATTTAATCGCTACGGGTCTCAAAGCCCGATTAACGTCCAACGTTAATTTAATTAAAGTCCAATGGTCTTTTAATTAATTTCTTAAGGCGTGGACTTTTGGTCAACTCGGGTCGAACCCATAACCAAAGTCCAATCCGGGAGTTACCCCATTAGCCCAGAAATCAATTTAGGCCCATTAGGCCCAATTAAACTTTAAAGGGCCATTAGTCGCATTTGGGCTTTATGGAAGCGGTTTTGGGCCCAATTGGATCCAACCAATTTAGCCTAAACCTAACTTAGTACAACCAAGCCCAATAAGCCCAATTACAACATTCAAGCCCAATTTCCAAAATTAGCCCAATATAATTAAATTACAAAAACCCAATTTCATAATTTAATTACATAAAGTGTATAACACAATTAATTACCCAATTGTCATTTCCAAAACACCAATTAGCCTAATTAATCACGCTCAATCACATCAATTAGTGTCCAACACATTTTGATCAAAAAATCAAACCCAAACATGATATAATGCTCTCGGCAATGGGGTTAATTTTATGTCTGATTTGGTTCCAATTCAACATTAAATCAACATTCCCAACATGATTCTAACTCATCCAATGAATCAAAAAATCAAAATTCCAAGACATCAAAATAAGGCATCATTCTCAGCCAAGCTAAGATTTTGGGGAAAAAATGATCCAATCACAATTTCATGAAATTGATCCAATCAAACTTCAATTCAACATGTTTTAAGCATACACAACATCCAATTTAATTAAATCAGGCTCAAAAACATTTTACCCAAATTTTAAGCCCTAATCATTTTTCATGCTTTTACTCCGCTCTGATACCATTGTTGGAGTTTCTAAGGCCCCGACGATTGAATAACAAGCATGAAACAAGTGCGAATATAAATCGAGGAAGTTGCGGAATACTCACATCGATCGTTTGAGCGACGCGGGAGGCAACAAAAATTGAGTTTCTGCTCACTGGTGGTCACGGCAGTGGGCAGTGATAGTCCTCCAATTTCGGCTTTGAAGGTCATCTTCGTCAAGCTCCAAGCTTCGTCAAATGATTCCAAGCTCATGGGTGGACTTCCCTATCACCTTCGCATGTCTCTCGGAGTGCTAGCTCTCTTGATTTTTACCACAAAAATCAAACAATTTGCTTCCCTTTTCCTCTTTGGCTCTCGGCAGTGGGCTGCCAAAACCAGAAGAAAAATGCCCCTCCATGGGCGTGAGAGAGAGGAGAGATAGATGAAATGTGTTGTTAAATTTTTGGTAATTGATTTTCCAAAATCATATACCAAATTTTGGCTTTAAAAAGTCAAACCAATCAAAGCTTTCATCCAGTACCATCAATCAATCAATCAATCACATCAATCAATCAAATTGTCACATCACTAAAAGTGTCATGTGATTTGACGCTTGATGTGACTAATGATTGACGCTTGATTTGACTTTTGATTTGACATGCGTGCCACACTCGAATTCGAAATGCGAATACGCTCGCAAATAATCCCGGGCTCGGGTTCGCTAATTCCAAATTAACGAATTTTCCGTTGCGACGCAATTAAATGATTATGCCTAGCGAAATCACTATTCACATCGCTAACGAATTAATTCTAAATTAACTCGTTTGCCCGAATTAAAATCTAATTTTAATTCTGTGTCGAAATCCAATTTCGTATAATATATCGAATATATTATTTTATCGATTAATTCCAAATTAATCGTTCTCTCTCTTTAAATGATATTTTATCCCAGATAAAATATCTCCGTAATTAATCCCAGATTAATTTTGTCTCTCATTTAATTAATCCCAGATTAATAAAAGTCTGAGTCATACGTCATCGGTGAATCTTTGGGAAGCGACCCATGAGATCTCCGGATATGTTGGCAGTAAATACGTTCGTCGGACTATCCGAACACGTAAGTACCTAGTACTACGTTTGTACCGTTTTACAAGACAAGGTTGGCTTCTAGCAAAGCGCCATGCCTACCCAATTCTCCAGAAATATCCTTATAGGAATATAAGATCTATATCAAGCGTAGTATATGTAGTATTGCGTATTTCGATCCAGTATCGGATGATCACATGCAAGGCCTGGGGCTGGTACAGTGTCTGCCACGTACGAAGCATATATCGAATTACGAGTAACTAGTCTCTTTAATATCGGATAATCATGACCAAGTCATATTATCCCGACGGTTGTAACCTTTTCAGAAAACCAGTTCTGTATCCCTACGCGATCATCAACTCCATATGAATGGAGTGATACTTCCGTCTTGACATCACACCCAACACACTACGATTCTCAATATACCCAGCAGAGGCGTACACAGAACCGGTTAAAGCCCTGGATGACCACAACCAAAGTATATTGATTATCGCGAGTGTTAGCGGTGCAAGTCTCAGGTTAAGACCAAATACACCAACCCTGATTTCGGACATCCATAGACACATAGTCATACTACCAATGGAATTCCGAGGGGGTCTATCCAGAGCGAAGCTGTTTCCCGTACCATCGGTAAAACACAACCTCCTATTACACTTGCATAAGTATCCTATACCCAAATATATGATAACTATGACGTTATGCCCTCACAACGCGCACAAGTGTAATACTAGTCTTTTACGTATTTATCGATGTCCAATCTCGATAATACTCTGACTATGGATATTTAATGATTTATCCTTCGTGGACTGATATTGTCTCATATCATTCTCAATCCAAGAACAAATCATAAGGACCTCCTATCATTTATACATCTTGGTGATCTAATCACAAATGATAAGAGTGCAATCTCCTTTGTCACATAGTTAATTTGTACAACAACACCATGATCTGTACAAATAGTGACGCTATGGGTCATAATTGTCCAACAGAGCTACCGATCTAAAGTGGTCGGTCTCGGCTCTGATGTTTTCGGTCTTTGAAATCTGTATCATGTTGTATCCTCAGGTCGGTCAAATCCAGGAAACTGGGTCTGAATACCATGCCTGGTCAAAGAATGGCTAATATCCTCAGAACATTTGTCCTCTCTAAAAAGAAATTCCATATTTGCCCTTGTCGTGCTGTTGAAATACTTTGTCATAAAAAACATGATAAGTGCACGAAAGTGTACTTTGAACGCTGCTAACTCAGCTTAATTATCATGTATTTAATATTAATTAGAGTTTGTTTTGTGCTTTGTTATTAGGAGCATTGGAATATGAAGATTAGATCAATTAAACATGTTTCGGAGCCTAACGGATGCATCGGACGCGCGCGGGAGCATCGGAGGTGAAGAAAGCGTGAAACCAGCAAAGCCAGACTGGCGCATCGCGACGCGCCCTTCACCTGCATCGCGATGAGCCTCTAGAAATGCAACTCATCCATTTCCCAAAGAGTTGGGGGTCGCGGCGCCCAAGGACCGGCGACGCAGCGCCCCGGACGCCCCAAAACCCTGAATTTGGATGTCTTTGATGCATATTATGATGCTGAGGCCTCCCTATATAAACCTAAATTCGTCCAAACCCTAAAAATGAGAGGAAAACATAGGAAAAACTTAGAAACAAGAGCCACAAACATTAAATCAAGAGACAAGAACGAAGAACTTGAAGTCAATGATGATGTCTCTCCGATCTATCAATGTTGTTTCTTTCTTCTGCAAGGAGAACTAATCTCCTAAAGTAAAGCTAAGGAGAACTCTTTTATTCAACTCTTTTATTATTGTTATTTGATTCTTGAACAAACTTTTTGCTTAAATACAATTGATATCTCATTATTCTCTTCATCTTTCGATTATATGAATCCAGAAACTGTATTTTGTTAATTTACATATAGATTCAGTCATACTTTTTCTATGTGTGGGTTGTGGAATCAGTTGTGACTGGTTAAGGTTGTTTTTCAAGTTAACCTTCTGCTGCAATATTGCTTGAGAGTATATTGTCGTCGTTAGATATGTTGTAATGATAGCCGTGTGTGTTTGTAACGTAGAGAAGATAAGTTATCAATTACTTTAAAACTTAATTTGTGTAGAATTGAATATCCTCCAATTGTTGGTTGGGACGTGAAACCCTCAATTGCGTAATAAAAAGAATCAAAAACAGAATATAAGAACTTGGTGCAAGAGGGATTCCTGACGCTTTGTTGTTTCTCTCTCTTGATAAAATCCTGCAAATTTCCATAATCTTTAATTTACATTGCAATTTAATCGCTTCTTTAATTTAGTTATTGCTAAACATTTTTGCTTGAGTGAATTAGTTCCTTTGTAAGACTCTTTCTGAGGAATCGACACCCCAACTATACTGCGATAACCGCAAGTTATTTTTGGGCGTAATCAAAATTTGGCGCCGTTGCCGGGGAGACTGATTACAACTTAAGGAGCAAGTTTGCTTAGTCACCAACAAAAGCTTAATTTTGTTCCGTAATTATTTTATTTTCTATTGTTTTATTATTGAATTTATTTTTGCTTATTTTATTTCAATTTTAGTTTTAGTAAACTTTAATTCTTAGTTTTCACTTTTAGTTTTGTTTTTAGTATTACTTGTGTTTAACTCGCATGCCTAGGCGTAGAGATAGGTTTGGTAGATTTGTTAGAACCGAGGAAGAGAACTTTGATTCTGAGAGTTTGTTTGACAATCTTTTTGCCACACCCTCCATATTTAGTGTACACACTATGAGTGAATACGGGAGACCTCCCGTGAGGAGTCTTGAAGACTACCTCCACCCAACTCGCACAGCTACACTTTCGTGCATCATGTTTCCTCCAAATGCACCACACGTAGATTTTAAACCTAGGATGATACAATATCTCCCATCCTTCCATGGTTTGGAGAACGAGAACTCCTATGTGCACATTAGGGAATTTGAAGAGATAGTAGCGACTTTCCATGACTGGTTTGGAACCACTGACACAATCAGACTTAAGTTTTCCCTTTTGCCCTTAAGAATAAAGCTAAGAGCTGGTTGTACTCTTTAAGACCTCGGTCAATAGGATCATGGGGCGAGATTACCCATGTATTTTTCGACAAATACTTCCCACACCATAAGACTAATGCCTTGAAAAGATAAATCTCCACCTTCTCCCAAAAGGAGACCATTTACCAAACGTGGGAGAGGTATAAGGAGTTGTTTGCTAATTGCCCTCACCATAGATATGAGAGTTGGCGCTCAGTGAGTTATTTTTATGATGGCCTAACCCCTAGAGAGCGCCAATTCGTTGAGATGGTGTGCAATGGTGAGTTCATCCGAAAAGATCCTGATGAGGCATTCGAGTATTTAGATGAACTAGCTGAGAAATCTCATACATGGACTGGACCTAATGCCATAGATAACATTGATAGGACACACCACACTCCTTCTAGTAGAGACATACACCAATATAGGGAAGAAGATAATCTTATAGCACATGTTAAGCTATTAACTAGACAGTTAGAAGCCTTAAAAACCAGAGATAGTAAGACCATGCATTCAGTCACCCACCTAGAATTCCAAGAGTGTCCGATATATGGTGAGATAAGAGGAACCTATGAGGAACAATGCAATGCATTAGGGATGTACAATAAACCTTACACACCATATTTAGACACTTATAATCCTAGTTGGAGGAACCATCCAAATCTTAGTTGGAAACAAGAATCTCAGCAGCTCAACCAGACACCACAAACTATGAGTTACAGTGCCCCACAGTATCACACACCTGCCATTCCTAAGAAATCTTTAGATGATACTATATAAGCATTCATAGAAGCCCAGAAATCAACTGTGGAGGTCCAGAAAACATTTGTGGAAACCCAGAGTAAAACCGATTAGAGGTTTGAGTCACTGATAGCTCAGGTAGTTGAAGATCATAGGGAGATTAATGGTCAGATCTCTAAGTTAACTAATATCATGAGTGTGCAAGAAAAAAGGCAAATTCTCATCCCAAGCTCAACCTAATCCACAAGGGCAACACATGGCACATGCTAATAATGAGGTAGCCAATATAAAAAGTTTTAATGTCATAATCACTAGGAGTGGTAAGAAAGTAGGCTTGCAGGATACTCCCAACACTATAGGTAACCCTAAGGATAATAGTGATTAACAGTTTTCATGTCGAGAAACAGCCACGGGGTGATGAAGAGTGTCATTACTCATACATGCTAGAAACAGTCCTACCAAAAACAGCTTCTTTTCAACATGACTCAAATCCTCCTGAACTAGAACTGCCCCCAAAGAATTGTAAGAGGAGGAAAAGGAAAATTAGGGCTCAATTAAATATGATACCTGAGAGATTAAAAAGAAGGTTGAGCAAAAATTTTCTTATGAGCAGACTAAAATTTCAACAATCCCAAGACCCTGGAGGATCAATGGATACACTGCCACAACTAGACAGAAATTCCCTCTCATGCCTTCATCAGTACGCTAGATGGAAGCCATCATGACAACTTAAGTGGTTACGTCTGGCTGAAGACGTTAAACTTAGCGCTAGCGGGGAGGTAACCCTGCATCTCTATTTATTTATTTATTTATTTATTTATTTCTCTTAGTTTTATTTTATTGTGTGCTAATTACATGTTTATTTTTTTATTTTGCATGATCGCGTCTGGTAGTGTTGTTTCTTACTCTGTTTTCCTTTTATCTATCTTACATTAAGGACAATGCAAGTTTTAAGTGTGGGGGTGTGTATGCATGCGCATGAAAACCTGTCATATATTAAAAAAAAGAAATTTTTTTTGTTGTTAGTCCTTAATAGTTAAGCATAAGTCCAATGATGATATTGTTTGTTTTAGGGTGAAATCTTAGAAATGATAAGTCCTTTAATGCACTTTTATATGATTCTTTGAGTAGTTGATCTATGTTAGACTCGTAAGCACTTAATTATAGGTTTTTAGCAGTGAAAACCTGAGTAGTTGGCAAGAAGAAATTGCATGTCGATGAATGACCATTTGCTTAGATGTCTATCCTGATTTGCTTGTGTTATGATGTATGGTATGGTTAAAAATAAAAAGAAAAGTCTCTAAAGAAAGAAAGCAAACCACCTATAACCAATAAGCATGAAGCTACCCATGGGCGAGTATTAGGACCACCATGAGGAGAAATGCTACCTTAAAGGGTAGGTGTGTTAAAAAAAGAAAAGAAAAAGAAAAAGAAAAAATTCAAAAAGAAAAGTAAAAAGAGATAAGAAAAGAAAAAAAAAAAGAAAATCATACCATATTGAGCACAGAAAAGCAATTACATAGCTTAATTGAGATATCTAGGTTGGTTTGACCCATCAATCCTAATTTTTAAACGAAATCATTGAGTTGGCTTACCTAGGAATAAAGTTGTGAACGAACCTTCCACATACACACTGTGAGTCTGGCTTAGATGATTTATTCAAAGACTTGGATTTGAGTTGCATTGAGTGCTTTGAAGGTTCTCTGGTTTCATTAGTAGGAATTTCTTGAGGAATTTAATATGTGTAACTATTTGGGCTAGTTTGTTTTGTTATTTTCTGTTTTTGCATAACTGCATGTGTTTTAAATGACGTTTGTGGGTGTCGTCGCCATAAGCCCTCACGAGACTATAACTCATCCACTAGGGACACCTAGGGGTGTAGAGGCTTGTTGCATACGCTAAATGCAATCGTGATCCCTACGAAAGTGGCTTAGATATTTTTTATTTATTTTTAATTTAGTTTAGTTCTTATTTTATTTTTACACTTGAATTGATATGGACTAGCAATAAGCTGGTTGGGGGTTATGATAAGTGTATGAAAATATACTTTAAACGCTGCTAACTCGGCTTAATTATCATGTATTTAATATTAATTAGAGTTTATTTTGTGCTTTTTGTAGACACAACATTTTTACATAAGCCCAATGATGAGCCTCGTATGGAGGCACTACATGAAAAGTTGCGGAAGTCGCGGGAAATGAATGCCGGAAGGAAAAACTCCAAAATTAGCATCATATTGGATTTGGACTCACTAGCCAGCCTCAGATTTGCTCAATCAGTTTCTGTTTCAAACCTTAGCCTCGGCCCAAAACCTCTGCTACCCATGAAAACCCATACAACCCATCCACACGGCCCTTACCCTGCAGCCCATGCAGCACACGCCCAAAGCCCATGAAAAGACACCACACGCCCAATTTAACAAAGATAAGAAAATTCCATGTGAAAATCCCCTCAAATCATTTTCCAATTTCACAAAGATTTGAAATCCCATGCAAAACACATGCTCAAATTCCCTCATCAAGACATTCCAATTTAAAAAGATTTGAGATCCGCATCACCAAATTTAGGAGATTGTATGCCAAAAATAATTTTGGTAAGATATTCCCCAAATCAATGTGATTTATTTCCTTATTTAGAGATCCCTTCTAGACACTATAAATTAGGGACCAAATTTTGACACAATGGGGGGCTTGGCCAAAACAACAACACAAAAAACCCTAGGCTTCCTTCTTCTCTTCTTGGCCGAAACAACAACAACAAATAAACCAAGACAAACAACCAACCAGCCGAAGAACAATACAAACAAACAGCCACCAAACCACAAACAAAAACACTGAAAACCAGCAGCCCATTACCGAAGAGCAAGCAACAAAAACCAAGAAGAAAACAAACAGAAAACATAAAAAAATAACAGCCCCAAACCCCAGTAAAAAACCGTGAAGCCAACCAAGAAGAAAACAAATAGAAAACATAAAAAACAACAACCCCAAACCCCAGTAAAAACCGTGAAGCCAAACAAACAACAGTAGCAAAACAACCAAACACAAACCAGTCCCAAAAACAGCCCCTAAACCACTGAAAATCAGTCCAAAAAATAGCCCCTAAAACCGCAAAAATAATAGCCAAAACAACAACCAAGACAGCAGCCAAAACAACCAAAACAGCAGCCCAAAAATAATCAAAACAACAACCAAAACAGCAACCAGAAAAAAGTAAAATAGCAACCAGAAAATAGCAAAACAGCAACAAAAAACAGTGAAATAATGAGCAGAAACAGTGAAACAGCGAGCAGAAATAGCGAACCAGCAAATCAAAAAAACAACAAGCTTTAATCCTTCCGACGATGACCTAACGCACTTCCAAGAAAGCAACTTAAAAGGTAAGACCTGGGGGCACTCTATTTATTTTTATAGTTCCAGACACGGCATGCCTGACTGGAAGTGAAATATGTCCAGCCGGGTATGGGAAGTCCTACATTAAAGACGGCCAAATTTCTGGTCACATTATTTTTCTTCTTTGGCATTTCATTATTCATTTATTTATTTACTTACTTATCCACTTTCATCATCATTTTATTATTTCACATTTATTTTATTATTTATCTTTATTTTATTATTTCGCATTTATTCTGTTATCTATCTTTTTATTTATCGTATTTATTTTATCATTTATTTTTTTACCATTGTTTTATTATTTTGCCTTTATTATATTTGTCCATGTTGGTGATTATTCACATATGCATGGGTGTATTTTTATGCCATTTACATTGCATTGAGGACTATGTGTGTTATTATCCCTTGTGGTATATCGAATGGAAACCCAGACGTTTTTTTTTCATAGCCGAATCCGAATGGACGGTAGTGCGGTCTGTACTTGGGATACAATTCCACGTATGATGAGCGTAAAATATATCAATATTTACCGCCCCTTTTACTTAATATTTTGTTTAGTTTCTCGGATTTTATGAACGTTTTGATATGTTTTAGTTTATTTTGCAGATAAAATAATATTGGGACTCAATGAAATCATTTAGGATGAAATATGGGTCAAATAAGGGCAAAAATTGGACTTGACATATTAATTTTGGAGATTGGAAACTAGAAAGGGCGTTTTAACGAAGTGCAGTTTTGGAAATTCCAATTTTGCGCATCTGTCGTATTTTGGTATACCTTTTTACTCCGATATCGGATTGAGCTGATTCAAGTTCCCGATTAAAGAAGACGCAATGATCTATAACTTTGAAGAACAAAATAATTTCGAATTCTGAAGATTTCATGACCGAAATTGATGAAATATCTAGAAGTGTGTTATGCGTAATTATTAAAGTCTTTTTCAAAGCAAAAAAATAAATAAATAAATAAAAATAGTCAAACTCCCACCAAACATGATAGAAATTAGTGGATCAATTAGTGGAGCAATTAATAATGGATTTGGTGGAGCAATTACTGGAGCAATTAATAATGGATTTGGTTGATGATTTGATGGAGGCAAAATTTTGCCTATAAATACCAAACCATTTCATTTGTAAATTCATACTTTCTTCTAAGGAATTCCTTAAGAATACTAAGAAGATTGTATCTTGTTTGTTTATTTACAGCTTTTAGTAATTAATTTCCACTTTCGCACTTTCTTTTCTTTACTTTTCAGTTTTTACTTTCCGCAATTTACTTTTACGCACAATACTTTTCTTTCTTTACTTTTCAGTTTTTACTTTTCAAGCAATGAGGAGGTAACTCCCCATTGCTGGGGTAAAAGGTAAAGCTTTTATTATTGCTATTTAGATTAACCTCCCCTAATTATAATATAATAACTATTTAAAATCTGACTTAACGAGGATACCGCCATATTTGTCGGTTGGTAATTAATTATAAATTGGTTTTAACCTGACTAAGCATGGATAACGCCTGGTTGGTCGGTTAGTAATTAATTATTAATTTGACTTAATCAGGATACCGCATATATGGCTGGTTGGTAATTATCACGCAAAATTATATATTATATTAAGGGAGATATCTAAAATAGTAGTAATAAAATTGGATCATTTTACCTCAGCATTTTCTTTTATTGTACTTTTACTTTATTTACTTTTCAGCAATTTACTTTCAGCATTTACTTTTCAGCAATTTACTTTCAGCATTTATTTTTCAGCAATTTACTTTCAGCATTTACTTTTCAGCATTTAATTTTCAGTATTTAATTTCAGCATTTACTTTCCGTCATTTACTTTTCAACAATTTACTTTTCAGCATTTTTCTTTATGTCTTTTATTTTATTTAAGTTTTCACTACCTGTAAATATGTGTCATAACTAAACCAGTTATCTGAGGTTGTGATGAAGTCCAATATCACCAGTTTATAAGGGGTTAAATTACAGTTTGGGTAATATAAAGGTTTATTTATTGAGCTTTAGTCTTAATGCATCTTGTTAACTGGCCATTAATAAGATTGATTCAGTAAAATTAAATTGAACTTGGAAAATGGATTTTAGGTTTAAGACTTTAGACTTAATAGCCCACTATCTTCCTTGAGGATAGATAACCCTTTAATAGATTTCCTTACAGGATAGGAATATACCTGTCGGGCGGGGGTAGCCATAATTGGAACTTAATCTTAATGAATTCAGATAACTTGGTTAACATAGGAATATGATTAATTGGGTTATACTGGATATTTGTATTTGACCATCGGTAGAGGCTTTTACATAATTTCGTGTTCCAGGTTAATAAACCAATATATTACACAAACGTAAAATAACCACTTCATCTTTTAAAAAAGATATTGGAAGGATTCACAACCTTGGATAGTTTTATAAATTTGAATTTTCTTCAATATACTTTCAAGCAATTTTATTTACTTGTTTTATGTTTTAAAGTCACTACCCAATCAAACAACCAATCCATTAGATACTTGTAAACATTTAACTTCATAAATTAATAACAAAAGGTTTTAAGTCATCGTTGGATCGATACTTTTATACTACTTGAATGATACGTGCGCTTGCGTTATACGCGTGTGATTAAGCACCGGTCAAGTTTTTGGCGCCGTTGTCGGGGACTTATTTATCTGTTAATATTAATTTTGAGGTTAGATACCTTTACCTGTATCTAATTTCTTTTTGCTTATTTTTTTTGTTTTATTGCGTTTTAGGTTCTCAGACACTACATGAGACGATCCAGAAGCTTTGAACTCCGACCGCTTGACCCAGAGATTGAAAGAACCATCAAACAGTTGAGAAGGGAAAGGCGAGAAGGCCAAGAAGCAATCATTAACCTGGAACCTTAACCATTGAACGTTGCACCACCAATTCCCATTCGAGACAGAACTATTCTGGTGGTTGACAGACTCATTTATTGTATTGTACTTCCTCCCTTACCAGCAAATACGGGTGACATCAAAACATGCATCCAGATGATTCAGCAGTCTGTACAGTTTGTGGGAAATGCAACTGAAGATCCTAATGCCCACATCAGCAACTTTGTGGAAGTTTACGGTACTTTCAATTACAACCGAGCAGCTGAAGAAGCAATAAGACTGTGGGTTTTTCAATATTCCCTGAAAGACAGAGCTAAAGCTTGGCTACATTCGTTACTAGCAGGTTCCATCACAACTTGGAACACTCTGGCCACCAAATTCCTTGCAAAGTACTTTCCACCAGCCAAAACTTCGAAGTTGAGGAATGACATCACATCCTTCGTGCAACAAGATTCAGAATCCATTTGCGAAGCTTGGGAAAGATTCAAAGATTTACTCTGAAAATGTCCTCATCATGATATCGCAAAGTGGCTACAAGTCCAAACCTTCTACAATGGACTTTCTGGAATAATGAGAACCACTATTGATGCTGCTGCTGGAGGAGCTTTGACGGCAAAATGAGAAGATCAGGCCTGGGACTTAATTGAAGAAATGGCCAACAATAATTCTTTATGGCCAACAGAAATGAGCATGATCCAAAGAATTGCAGGAATTTATGAAGTTGGAGCCAACACATCACTGAATTCCAAGCTGGATGTGATTTGCAAAAATCTGGAAACTCTTAACATGAAAGTTAATGGTGGATCCACAAGTTCACCATTTGGAGGAGTACCTGAGTCAGAATCTTACAACCAACAAGAAAAGACAGTGAACTATGTCAACAATTTCAACAGACAGGGGAACAATCCATATTCCAACACCTATAACCGAGGGTGGAGGAATCACCCCAATTTTGCACAAAGCAACAATTCAGGGCAAAAGAACTACCCACCACCTGGATTCCAACAACCAAATAAAAGCCAGGAGCATGAAAAAAAACTAGGAATAACAGAAGTGATGGCCCAATTGAAGAAGCAAGAAGCAAAATACGATGATTTAGCAACTATGGTTCAAAATCAAGTAGCACTGAATCAAAGCCATTCAGCCTATATTAAAGCACTGGAAAATCAAATGGGACAATTGGCCAATGCTTAGAGTTACAGACCGCCAGGAAATCTTCCCAGCAACACAGAACCAAATCCAAGGAACCGAGGGAAGGAGAAATGTCAAGCCATTACTTTGAAAAGCGGTACTGAAATCAACAAAGATGTTAGAATCAAGGCAACCATTGAAGAAGTTCCAAAAGATGCAGTTCCACAGATGGAGGAAAAAGAAGCAAAAGAAAAAGATCAAGAAAGAATCATTTTACCTCCACATTTTCCTCAACGACTCCAGAAAAATAAATTGGATAAACAGTTTGCTCGATTCTTGGAGGTGTTCAAAAAGCTGCATATCAACATTCCATTTGCAGAAGCCTTGGAAGAAATGCCCAGCTATGTCAAATTCATGAAAGACATTCTTTCACAAAAACGGAGATTGGGAGATTACGAGACAGTAGCATTGTCGGAGGAATGCAGCGCCATCATTCAGAGGAAACTTCCTCCGAAGTTGAACGATCCTGATAGTTTCACAGTTCCTTGCACCATTGGAGAACATTATATTGGTAAGACTTTATGTGATTTAGGTGCAAGTGTTAATTTAATGCCTTTTTCTATTTACAGGAAACTACAAATCGGAGAAGCAATGCCTACCTCAGTCTCTCTACAACTTGCTGATCGAACAATCGCATTTCCGAGAGGTGTCATTGAAGATATGCTGGTCAAAGTCGACAAACTCATTCTCCCATCAGATTTCATTATCCTTGACATGGAAGAAGACAAAGATGTTCCTATCATCTTTGGGAGACCATTCTTGGCTATAGGTCGAACTGTGATTGATGTGAAAAAAGGAGAACTAACTATGAAAGTACATGACCAAGAAATTACCTTCGATGTTTTCAAAGCCATGAAATTCCCGAGTGAAGAAAAGGCGGAAGAATGTTTCAGAATTGATGTTGTTGATTGTATCATTCTTGATACTGATACAGTTCCCACGAACAAACTTGATGCTTGCATCACTAACATGATTGACAGCGAGCTAGATGCTGAAATTCTGGAATGTATCAACTATCTTGACAAGCCATTCCGATTCAAATCGACACCACCAGTGGAAAGTCTGGAACTTCCGAAGAAAGATCGAATCAAGCCCTCAATTGAAGAACCACCACAGCTGGAGCTAAAGCTATTACCGAGTCATCTCAGGTATGAATTTCTTGGAAACTCTTCTGAATTACCTGTTATTATTTCTTCTTCGCAAATATTAGAGAAGGAAGAAAAGTTGCTGAGAGTGTTACGAGAACACAAGAAAGCCATTGGCTGGACTATATCAAACATTTGAGGCATTAGTCCATCATTTTACATGCACAAGATTCTGATGATTGACGAGTACAAACCCACAGTGGAGCATCAACGGAGATTAATTCCAATAATGAAGGAGGTCATGAAGAAAGAAATCATCAAATGGTTGGATGCTGGCATCATCTACCCCATCTCATACAGTAGTTGGGTGAGTCATATGCAGTGTGTACCAACGAAAGGAGGAATTACTATAGTCACAAATGAAAAGAACGAGCTGATTCCAACAAGAACGGTGACTGGATGGAGAGTATGCATGGACTACCGGAAGCTGAACAAAGCAACAAGGAAATATCATTTTCTGCTGCCATTTATTGATCAGATGCTAGACAGACTGGCAGGACATGAGTTCTATTGCTTTCTGGACGGATACTCGGGGTACAATCAGATTGCCATCGCCCAAGAAGATCAGGAGAAAACTACATTTACATGTTTGTATGGTACTTTTTCTTTCCGCATAATGCCATTTAAACTATGTAATGCTCCTGCCACATTCCAGCGTTGCATGATGGCCATCTTCTCAGACATGCTAGAACAGAGTATGGAGGTTTTTATGGATGACTTCTCTGTGTTTGGAGATTCTTTTGACCACTGCTTGCAAAATCTGGAACATGTGTTACAAAGGTGCGAAGATACAAACTTGGTACTCAATTGGGAGAAATGTCATTTTATGGTGCATGAAGGCATTGTTCTTGGACACCGGATCTCATAAAAGGGAATCGAGGTAGACAAAGCAAAGATCGAGACAATTGAAAAACTACCTCCACCCACATCTGTCAAAGGGATTCAAAGTTTTCTCGGACATGCTGGCTTTTAAAAGAGATTTATCAAAGACTTCTAAAAAATTGCAAAACCTCTTTGCAATCTTCTGGAGAAAGATGTGCCTTTCAACTTCACCAAAGAATGCCAGGAAGCCTTTGAGATCCTAAAACAGAGGCTGGTCTCTGCCCCCATCATAGTAGCACCGGACTGGACCATTCCATTTGAGGTGATGTGCGAAGCTAGTGATTTTAATGTAGGAGCAGTTTTGGGACAACCGCAAAGCAAAGATCTTCCATGCCATTTACTATTCCAGCAGAACTCTAAATGAAGCTCAACTCAACTACACAACCACTGAAAAGGAGCTATTTACAGTTGTGTTCACTTTTGACAAATTATGTTCTTATCTGTTGGGTTCTAAAGTGGTGGTCTACACATATCATTCAACAATCAAATACCTGATCGCGAAGAAAGATGCGAAACCCATATTGATCCGTTGGATACTTCTTCTGCAAGAATTTGATGTGGAGATCAGAGACAGGAAATGAACAGAAAACCAGGTGGCATATCATTTATCAAGGCTCGAGAATGGAGAAACAGCTGGTAAAGAATTGACAATCAAAGAAACTTTTGCAGATGAACAGCTATTTTCCATGAAACAGCAGGAAGTCCCTTGGTATGCTGACTATGTCAACTACATAGTTCTGGAAAATGGCCGTTGGAATGGACAACTTAGCAAAGGAAGAAATTCTTCAAAGAAGTCAAGCACTATGTCTGGGATGAGCCGTACTTGTTCAAACGTTGTGCTGATCAATTACTGAGACGATGTGTTCCACAGAAGGAGGTCAACTGTGTTTTACAACACTGTCATTCATCACCATATGGCGGACACTTCAGCGGGAATAAAACTACAGCAAAAGTCCTACAATCAGGTTTGTTCTGGCCCACTCTTTTTAAAGATGCTTATCTATTTACTCTTCAATGTGACAGATGCCAGAGAGCGGGGAATATTTTGAGGAGAAATTAAGGACCGTTGCAAAATATTCTGGAAGTGGAGATATTTGATGTATGAGGTATTGATTTTATGGGACCCTTTGTTCCATCATTCGGAAACCTGTACATACTGGTTGATGTAGACTACGTCTCAAAATGGGTTGAAGCAATTGCACTGCCATCCAATGATTCAAAAATGGTGATCAAGTTCCTGAAAAAGAATATTTTCACTCGCTTCGGAACACCTCGGGCAATTATCAGCGATGGTGGCTCACATTTCTTCAACAGATACTTCCATGCACTCCTATCTAAATACGGAGTTACTCATAAGGTTGCCACAGCCTATCATCCACAGTCAAATGGGCAAGTTGAAGTTTCAAATAGGAAGATCAAAAGAATCTTGGAGAGAACCATTAGATAATAAGGAAGGACTAGTTTGAAAAACTGGATGATGCATTATGGGCTTACCGGATAGCTTACAAGACATCCATTGGTATGTCCCATATCAAATGGTGTTCGGGAAAGCATGCCATCTGCCAGTTGAGCTTGAACACAGGGCGTATTGGGCACTAAAGAAGTTGAATCTTGATCCACAAGCTGCAGGAGATAAAAGACTTCACCAACTCAATGAGTTGGAGGAATTTTGCCTACAGGCTTATGATAATGCCAAACTGTGCAAAGAGAATACCAAGAAATGGCATGACCGAAAAATAGTGCGCAAACAATTGGAACCAGGGCAGTAAGTGTTGTTGTACGATTCAAGGTTGAAACTTTTTCCTGGAAAGCTGAAATCAAAATGGTCAAGTCCATTTGTGATTACGCAGGTGTTACCCTACGGAGTTATTGAGATATACAATCCCAAGTCGAGCAACACATTCAAGGTTAATAGCCAGCGTGTCAAGCACTACTAGGGAGAATCATTTGAGCGACAAAAGAAAGTGTCACACTTTCAGATCCAGCATAACGTTCGAGCAATCATGTCTAGCTGACGACATTAAACTTATCGCTAGCTGGGAGGCAACCCAAGCAATTTGTGTATATATTATGATGTGGTGTGTTTTAATTTTTGTGTGTTTAGTTTTTATAAGTTAAGACGCATTTCAAGATGGAAGAAGCTCTCGCAAATCTTCACTAGCAATTTCCTTCTCTCCCTCAAAATTCTCTGATAAATGTCTACAAAGCTCGCATGGAACGAATGAGACTTCTGACGATCCATGGTATTCCTTATGACATTCGTTGGGTAATCGAAGCACGGGTCCGATTAGCAGGTGAGCATTCTAATTCTTGTAATTCTTATTTCACCGGTCTTGGAAGAAGCACTTATGCAAAGAAACGTAGAGCTAAGCAAATGGGTGTTTGTAACAAATGTGCACGCTGGAATTGAAATGCTCATTGTCGTTCTTTAGGAATGGTATCTGATAATCGCGAAGATAAAATTAAATTCATTAAGGATGCTTGAGTAATGAGTCTTTAGATGATATATCTTCGACTCTTGAGACGCATCCCAATGGATATGTTCATATAGCCATTCGTAAAATACATACACAATTCCGAAAAGAAAGACAACAGTTAAGTCTCGTGAATCTGACTATAAAATATCCATAGACGTCATTCAATTCGTTGAGACTCATCCCAGTGGATATGGTAAGTCTCAATTGCACTTGTGACTATTGTGGGCAAAAATGAGTTAATTAATATTTTGTTGACGGTGTATATGAAGGATGGTAAATATAATCGGAGAATTTACTTATTCAGTAATTCAGAAAGAAATAAAACAACTAGTAACTTGGAGTAGAAGTTTCACCAGTTTAGTCATAACTTCTTTTATCTATTTTCTCTTGTCTTTTTTCTTTTGTGTGAATTAGTTTTATTATCTTTTTACTTTTGTAAAACGTTTGTGGGTATCGTTGATGTAAGCCCTCACGAGACTACAACTCGTCCACTAGGGACACCTAGGGGTTTAAAGGCTTGTTGCATATGTTAAATGCAACCGTGATCTCTACGAAGTGGCTTAACTTAATTATTTATGTTTTGTTATTTTATTGTTTTGCTCGAGGACTAGCAAAATGTTAGGTTTTGGGGTGTGATGAGCGGAAAATATATCAATATTTACCGCCCATTTTACTTAATATTTTGTTTAGTTTCTCGGGTTTGATGAACGTTTTGATATGTTTTAGTTTAATTTGCAGATAAAATAATATTGGGACTCAATGAAATCATTTAGGAGGAAATATGGGTCAAATAAGGGCAAAAATTAGACTTGACATATTAATTTTGGAGATTGGAAACTAGAAAGGGCGTTTTAACGAAGTACAGTTTTGGAAATTCCAATTTTGTGCATTTGTCGTATTTTGGGCATAACCTTTTACTCCAATATCGGATTGAGCTGACTCAAGTTCCAATATCGAATTCTGAAGATTTCATGACCGTAATTGATGAAACATCCAGAAGTTTGTTATGCGTAATTATTAAAGTCTTTTTCAAAGCAAAAAAATAAAAAAAATAAAAAAAATAAAAAAAATAAAAATAGTCAAACTCCTACCAAACATGATAGAAATTAGTGGAGGAATTAGTGGAGCAATTAATAATGGATTTGGTGGAGCAATTAGTGGAGCAATGGATTTGGTGGATGATTTGATGGAGGTAAAATTTTGCCTATAAATACCCAGCCATTTCATTTGTAAATTCATGACTAAGGAATTCCTTAAGAATACTAAGAAGATTGTATCTTGTTTGTTTATTTACAGCTTTTAGTAATTAATTTCCGCTTTCTCACTTTCTTTTCTTTACTTTTCAGTTTTTACTTTCCGCAATTTACTTTTATGCACAGTACTTTTCTTTCTTTACTTTTCAGTTTTTACTTTTCAACTCCTCATTGCTGGGGTAAAAGGTAAAGCTTTTATTATTGCTATTTAGATTAACTCCCCTAATTATAATATAATAACTATTTAAAATCTGACTTAGCGAGGATACCGCCATATTGGTCGGTTGGTAATTAATTATAATTTGTTTTAACCTAACTAAGCATGGCAACTGCCTGGTTGGTCGGTTGGTAATTAATTATTAATTTTACTTAATCAGGATACCGCCTATATGGCTGGTTGGTAATTATCACGCAAAGTTAATATATTATATTAATGGAGACATCAAAAATAGTAGTAATAAATGTGGATCATTTTACCTCAACATTTTCTTTTATTGTACTTTTACTTTATTTACTTTTCTGCAATTTACTTTTCAGCAGCATTTACTTTTCAGCATTTAATTTTCAGTATTTAATTTCAGCATTTACTTTCCGTCATTTACTTTTCAGCAATTTACTTTTCAGCATTTTACTTTATGTCTTTTATTTTATTTAAGTTTTTACTACCCGTAAATATGTGTCGTAACTAAACCAGTTATCTGGGTTTGTGATGAAGTTCAATATCACTGGTTTATAAGGGGTTAAATTACGGTTTGGGTAATATAAAGGTTTATTTATTGAGCCTTAGTCTTAATGCATCTTGTTAACTGGCCATTACTAAGATTCATTCGGTAAAATTAAAATGAACTTGGAAAAGGGATTTTAGGTTTAAGACCTTAGACATAATAGCCCACGATCTTCCTTGAGGATATATAACCCTTTAATAGATTTCCTTACAGGATAGGAATATACCTGTCGGGCGGGGGTAGCCATAATTGGAACTTAATCTTATTGAATTCAGATAAGTTGGTTAACATAGGAATATGATTAATTAGGTTATACTGGGTATTTGAATTTGACCATCGAAAGAGGCTTTTACATAATTTCATGTTCGAGGTTAATAGACCAATATATTACACAAACGTAAAATAACCACTTCATCTTTTAAAAAATATATTGGAAGGATTCATAACCCTGGATAGTTTTATAAATTTGAATTTTCTTCAATCTACTTTCAAGTAATTTTATTTACTTGTTTTATGTTTTAAAGTCACTACCCAATCAAACAATCAATCCATTATATACTTGTAAACATTTAACTTCATAAATTAATAACAAAAGATTTTAAGTCCTCGTGGGATCGATACTTTTATACTACTTGAACGATACGTGCGCTTGTGTTATACGCGTGTGATTACACGTCGGTCAACGTACCACTCGAGAAACATTCATATATGCATAATTAACCCCCCCTCTTTGTTTGCTATTTATTTATTACCGTTTTTCCCGCTTTTGAATTGTTTATTGTGATTTTTGTTATCGCACATTGTATTTCTTAATTTAACATGCTCTTATTATTTTCTATTAATGTTTATTTGAATTATCTTGCATGAACTGCATAAGACTTGGCTATACCATTGTGTGAACCTGTCCATTATACTGGCATAAGTAAGGGACCATTGCGAACCCAACGGTTTGAGGTCTTCCCTTGCGAGGGGTGAGTGCGGCCTTAAATCCTTTTCCCAGTTCACACTGGGTGGCGACTCCTTTATTCTCCAATTTAGTCCCCCGCGGGCTACTCCGTACTCTCTATGGGATGCGAGCCCAACAGTGTCGTGGTCGCTGAGCATCATAGGCATAGCGGTAAACCCTGCTTCACTCCTACACTTTGTTATTATGAGCATTGGAATATGAAGATTGGATCAATTAAATATGTTTCGGAGCCTAACAGAAGCATCAGACGCGCGCGGGAGCATCAGAGGCGAAGAAAGCGTGAAACCAGCGAAGCCAAACTGGCGCGTTACGATGCGCCCTTCACCTGCATCACGACGCGCCTCCAGAAATACAACTCAGCCATTTTCCAGAGATTTGGGCGCCGCGGCGCCCAAGGACCGGCGCCGTAGCACCCCGAACGCCCCAAAACCCTGAATTTGGATGTCTTTGATGCATATTATGATTCTAAGGCCTCCCTATATAAACCTAACTTCGTCCAAACCCTAAAAAGGAGAGAAAAACAGAGGAAAACTCATAAACAAGAGCCACAAACATTAAATCAAGAGACAAGAATGAAGAACTTGAAGCCAATGATGATGTGTCTCCGATCTATCAACGTTGTTTCTTTCTTCTGCATGGAGAACTAATCTCCTAAAGCAAAGCTAAGGATGACCTCTTGTATTCAACTCTTTTATTCTTGTTATTTGATTCTTGAACGAACTTATTAACTTAAATACAATTGATATCTAATGGCCGTAAACTATACGTAACAGAGTAAATAGTCTTTAGATGATATATCTTCGACTCTTGAGACGCATCACAGTGGATATGTTCATATAGCCATTCGCAACCCCGAGCTAACAATACATTTGGCTCCGAGGGAATGTCACATCTCCGGACCAATTGAGGCGGCCATGGGGGAGATGTTCTAACCTCATGCCGATGATAAATCACTCGGTGGGACGCAACTTGACCCCGAGCTGGTAGTACAATTGGCTCTTGGGAATGTCACCTCCCCGTACCAATTGAGCCAGCCATGTGGGAGATGCTCCGACCCCATGCCTATGATAAATCACTCGGTGGGACGTAACCTGAGCCCGAGCTGGTAGTACACTTGGTTCCGAGGGAATGTCACCTCCCCGGACTAATTGAGCCGACCATGAGGGAGATGCTCCGACCCCAAGCCGATGAATCACTCGGTGGGACATAACCCGACCCCGAGCTGGGGAACAAATGGCTTCGGCGGAACGAATGCAAACTCAAGCCAGTGGAACAATGAGACTTAATCACGAGGGAAAAACTTCAACCTCCGAGGCTCGGCGGCTTTGTCGGGCATCAGCAAAAACAAAAGGTGGAAACATGACAAGGTTAGTATAGCGGAGGTGACTTAGCATATACTCCACACAGACTCAAAAAGATAACAACTCGGGTGCCCCGAGGCAGCGTCCTGCCTGTTGCCTCCCAAAACAACAATTCTAAACCTTAAAATTCAGTGTCCTGGCTAGCCGGGCTACGATCGGTGAGCGGCCAAAGCCATAAACCCAAGTCCATGTTGGGCGGGTCTAGAGTCTGCAAACGCTATGGGGGTAGAAACCTCCCCATGTTATGCTTCTCCTGATCCGAGGCGGTTAGGAAGACTATTCACGGGGGAAGAAACTTTCCGTTGTTCGCCATACCTTAAGGTTGCAGGAGTCACGGAGGCACTACGGCCTTCCCCGCCTGTGCACTTGGTGTTTCTCAACGGGACACACCTACCAACTCGCAAAGGCAAAAATCTCCATGGGTCCGGCTTACCCGAGGTCACAAAGGTCATGGAGGCCATTTGGCCGTCCCCATGTCGTGTGCCTGGTGGTTCTCAATGGGATTGGCCTGACAACTCGCAGGGGCAGAAACCTCCCTAGGTCCGGCTTACCCGAGGTCACAAAGGTCATGGAGGCCATCCGGCCATCCCCATACCGTGTGCCTGGTGGTTCTCACTGGGATCGGCCTGACAACTTGTAGGGGCAGAAACCTCCCTAGGTCCGGCTTACCCGAGCTTTTCCTCAAAAATGTGAGTCATGGGGTAGTAACGCTCCGGCCTCGGGAATTTGATAATGACACCCGGGATTGGCGTGCCACGAAGGGGTTCACGCTTTTCCCACATGTACTTCATCCCTTGATGCGTTCTGGATCCTCAAAGGTGAGAGTACCTAGGTCAGAACACCTCTACCGGGGGTTTGATAATGACACCCGGGATTGGCGTACCACAGGCTTGGTGTCCTTCCCAGCTACTGAACACCCCTTCACCCCGAGCACATCCCAAGAATATTAAACATGACTTTCGCATTCAATTAATAAACAAGTAAAGTAAACAAGTTTTTAATCTAAAAGAGAAAGTCTTATTCATATTAATGAGACTTACTACCCTTCTTACAACTCTTTGCGGGTCATTTTAAAAGAGGCTTTTGAAATAAATTTCTAACTCTTGTCTTGCAATCCGATTACATTCTTCCGGTCTGAACTTGATTCTGAAATTTCTGGCCGACTTGAAAGGGTCTCTCCACGCCGAATGCTCTGAATGTATTTTTGTCCAATGCATGTCTCGATCGACTACTTGCACCCTGATTTCCTTGTGGTCCGCCGTCAGTATTTTTTCCCTTCCTACATCCCAGACGGACACCACATAGTAGGCCGGCGGCACTCCTGGATACGGAACTAGTGCCCTGGTCATACATGTTTGCCTGCCGCTCCTTGAGGACTATCTTGGCCGTGAATCTGAGGACTTGGAAGGCCGAGCAAATGACGCGCTTCTCTTGGAGGAACTTGTTAGCTTACGAGTGGCGGTGTGCAAGTGTCACCCATTTTTGACATTAGATTTCATTCTACGACTCAGTCCTAATGGGTGACTACTGGTAATCTTTTGTACATTTCATTCTGCGGCTTAAGGAGGTGAACTACTACTGATCTTACTCTTTGGGCGTTCCTTCCCTCGCCTTCATCGCCCTTGTCAACCCTCTTTCTTCTGGCTATCTCCTTCTTCTTTCCATTCGGACCAGTTTTCGCTTGTTCCTCATTTTTCTTCTCTAGTCTTTCCTGCTTCTCCGTTTTGGTCTTCATGAAGGTCTGGTTTGATTTCATTTCCTTCCTCATGCTTTCTTCCATTTTCTTCATCCACTCTGTCGTTGAATCCTCTGATGATCTGTGGTTCCCGTCTCCTGCCATTATCTTACTATGTAAGCTGCTCTTTGCTCTCTCCCCATAGACGGTGCCAGCTATTGACAAGTGATTTTCGTTCCAGGGGCAGATTCGGGATACCGTTCCAAGAACAACCCTCATCTAACTATGAATTTGTTTGGTTATGAGGGACCAAAAGCAAATTTAACAGAAGAAGAAACAAACACAAAACCGATGGGTTTACGTGGTTCGGCGGAATAAATCCAACCTACGTCCACGGGAACAAAGTAGAATATTAGTTTTATAACGGGACCGAGCTCGGCCGACCTCTTTTCAATGGTGGTCAAATATTACCGAACTGTTTGTTTTGTGATGTTTTTACAAATAATTCTTTTAGAGAGACTTTTGCTAACCAACCTATACAAATGAGATTAACCTCCCTTTATATATTAAGAGAAATACAACACTATTCCCATATCTATATGAAGTCAGCCACGTGGATTTTCGTCCGATTGACGAGCTATCTGCCCCAACTGCCTCGCCGAAAGCAAGTTTGCGATCTGACTCCCCATCAAATCACTATGTTTTACACACTACCATACTCAACAATTATGATGACAGCTTGTAAAGATCTTTCATACGGTGATATATGTCAGAGGGAAAAGTCCAAATGGTCCCGGTCTCACGTCGGACTTCATGGGGACGGCCAAACATTGTGCCAATCTATTCCAACTACATCTGAACTGACCCAAAATATCCGAGCTCATTCTCCCGATCCAAGATGGATGATAGGGCTGAACCGAGCTACTATTCTAAAGTGGTCGGTCTCGGCTCTGATGTTGTCGGTCTCTGAAATCTGTATCATGTTGTGTCCTCAAGTCGAACAAATCCAGGAAATTGGGTCCGAACACCATGCTTGGTCGAAGAATGACTAATATCCTCAGAACATTCGTCCTCCCTAAAAGAGAAATTCCATAATTGCCCTTGTCGTGCTGTTCAAATACTTTGTCACAAAAAACACCATCAACACTACATATAGCCTTAAGCACTTTTGGCATTCAAGGAACATTATAAGGCACATTTATTAAATATTGTTTTGTAGAAATGTGTTTTCTAATAGAAAATTAATTTAGAAATTATTTTACTAGTGAATTAGAAAAAAAAACAAGGTGGTTGGATTGATTGTGAAGGGCAAAAAAGTTCAAGCCTATACAGGTATAACAATCCGTAATTACAAAACTAACCTTGTAGCTAAATATATTATTATTATTATATTATTATTATTATTATTATTATATTATTATTATTATTATTTTGTGAAATAAGTGTCATTAAACGAAATCAACATGCATTAAACATATCAAAACCAGAATAAAAATTCAAATCTACACTAACATGCCAACTTAGACAAAAACCCTAAAACTTTAGATAATAAGAAAAACTTGGTGAAATCGTTGAAGATACAGAAAATCCAAGCCGAGATATATCTCGGTCCTTATGAACTTATTAGCCCCACATCGGTGCTCTACGGATTTTGTGGCTAACGTCCTCCCAGGATTACTTGAATTCCTCTTATTTAAGGGGCACTCCCTAACAAGATATCGAACTAGGACAATAGTTAGAACTCTCTCTTGACTCTAAAACCACAAAGATGTGACACAAGACTTTTCAATATTCTGGATACCTTGGAAGGAACATGAAGGCTCCTATATATAGGCATGGAAGGGTGCCTTAAGGGCACCCTTTGGATTGGGGTGTAACTATTCTAAGGGTTATACCCCTTCCATGCACCATTTGGAGCCTATGAGTGTGTTCTTCTAATTTGGAGGACATGTCTCTACATGTTTGTGCCCTTCCTATAGGGCACCACCCAAGAGACATGACCCTCCTTCATCCAAACTCTATATTTAGATAATTTACAACATTATCATTATTATTGTTATTATTATTATTATTATTTAAAGATGAGGATAAGTAAAACCCAAATTAAATTTTATTTCTCATATTCAAACAAGAGTTCTAAATATATATATTTGAAAAAAAAAAACTTGATCAAGTCCAGAATGGACAAACCTAAAAATATTTATATTTTGAAAATTATTTGCACTAGAAATAATTCAAGCCCAGCCCAGTTGTCAGAGGAATTAAGACCAAGCCCAAGCTTCTGAACCAGTTGCTCCAAAAAATTTGAATTCCTCTATTACACGTATTTTTCTGCCATTATGCTTCAGTTTCATCCATTAGGCGTAAATGCATAACGTGATGGAATGGTAGCAGGAAAGTGGAGGGAGTAGTTTGTTGCATGAACTATAAATGCAAAGGAAACCACAATCGACAATCATCACAACTAATACAACATAATGAATCCAACAACAACAATAACTCTACTACAATTTCCTGTATTTTAATTATTTAGAATTCTTTCCAGTAATTTCAGTCCTGTTAAAATTCCTCTATCAAGTAGTTTAATCTTGTACTAATTCTAGCTTTCATTCTATAATCGCAATTTCATTAATCAAAGTAATTTTCATTCAATTTCAATCTCGATTTCAGTTATATTAGATCCAAAAAATTACTTTCTTAAAATCCGATTAGAATCTAAATTATTCATCCATTCGGACTAGGGGTGTTCACGGTGTGGTTCAGGTCGATTTTTTCGTTTAACACTTCAAACCGTACGAGTTAGCGGTTTGGGAAATTAGAAATCAAAATCGCAAATTTGATAAGTGTATGCACTGTATTTTTACATATAAGTCCCGATGATGAGCCTCGAACGGAGGCACTACCTTTTAAGTTATGGAAGTCACGGAAAATAGACGTCGGAAGGGAAGAGTCAGAAATTGACACCTTAGTGGATTTAATTCGCTTGTTTAGCTTCGGGGTTGCTTGTTGGACCTCCGTTTTAAAACACATCTTTAGCCCAAACCCTCGCAAGTCACACACCAAGCCCACATATCACCAAACCACACACCAAGCCCACCAAAATGGACCAAGCCCACGCCTAATAAGCCAAATTCCACGCCCAAACCATACACTAAGCCCACCAAAATAAGCCAAAGCCCACCCACAAACCCTAAAGCCACCAATCACAAAACAAAACAATTACATCAACAAAGCCGCCAATCACAAACCAACAAAACCACCCATGCATAACCCATACAACACCCATGAAAAACCCCATGCCTCACCCATGCACTTCACACCCCATACACCTCACCCATGCAAAACAAAGCAACAAAACAAGCAAAGCTCATCTCCATGTGAATCACACACAAATCACAAACAACAAACACATAATCAACACCCATACCTCACCCATACACACCCATAACACCACTCACACCTCCACTCCCCTTTAAAAAAAAGCCTTAACCCAACCTTGAAACGGCGAGCTTAATCTCACAAAAAACACAAAAAAGAAAAGACACTCTCATTCACGCCCATAGCCTCATAAACTTCACCTCCTTGCCGTGAACAAACAACCAAGAAGAGACTCCATAACACCGAGCCAACACGTCACCATCCCATTGCCACACAAAATTAAACCTTAAACCTAAGCCCTCTGATTGACCGAGCTTCCTAAAGCCTCTCTACTCGCACCACATCTCTCACGTAAACTCACGCCAAAAGCCTCCTTCAGCAAGCCCTTCACGCAAATAAGCACCGACCAGCAAGCCTTCATCACGTCTCTAAACGCCGCAAACATTCAGCCACTTCACGCATAATTAGCCTTCATTCAGCCCTCATTCACGCATACAAAAACTGCCTCCAAACTACCCTTAAACTGCATCCAAAAACTGCCGCACCACACAGCCCCTGAACTGTCGAACAACCCCTGACCTGTACCCCTGAACTACCACACCACACAGCCCCTGAACTGCCGAACAGCCCCTGACCAGCACCCCTGAATTACCACACCACACAGCCCCTGAACTGTCGAACAGCTCCTGACCTGCACCCTTGAACTGCAGCACCACACAGCCCACTGAACTGCCGAACAGCCCCTGACCTACACCCCTGAAATGCAGCCCCGCATTACCGCAAATATAGTCCTTTAATACAGCAAAAACAGTGACCAGAAAATATCACGACCAGAAACACCACGAAATAGAGTAAAAACAGCATACCAAACAGTGAAACTGCGAAGGAAAACATTGAACCAGTGAACCGGAGGAGTTGCGGAGCATCTACCCTTCCGACGACCACGTATCGCACTTCCGATAGATGACTAAAGAGGTTACACCTGAGGGCACCCCTTTTATTTATTATCCTTTATTTTTAGTTATTTTATTACTTTATTTCGTATGAGTATTGTGGATTACTGCATGATGTGATTTCCGGATGAACAGAATAAGTGTTCTCTCTTGCGGTATATCGGATGGAAACCCGGACGTAAATTCCGTAGCCGAATCCGAATGGACGGTATTACGGTTTGCACTCGGGATATAATGCCACGTACCACTTGAGAGACACACATGTTTCGTTTCATCCAACCTTGTGTTCGGGCATGATTTAGTTTAGTATGTTATTTATTTCTTAAGCATGATTTAGTTTAGTGTGTTATTTATTTTTAAGCATGATTTAGCCGTTAGTACATTGTCTCTTTATGCATGATTTAGTTATTTTCTTTCGCAATAGGAGTTTAATCTACGTTTATGTTTAGGTTGTTATTTATTTTTCGTATTTGATAATCCAACATGTCGATGAGATTCTTGTGTGATATCGTATGTTTGTCGTTATGATGACTTACTTTTAAAGCATGCAAACTTAAACATAGGATTTATCTTTATGAATGCGAACTAGATTTAGGTCATTCTTGGACATGTATGTTGTGTAGACTTAGTTAAATTATTGCACAAATCCGTTCATTACAAGTGGCATAAATAAGGGACCATTTCGAACCCAACGGTTTGAGGTCTTCCCTTGCGAGGGGTGAGTGCGGCTTTAATCATTTTCCCGGTTCACACCGGGTGGAGACTCTATTTTATTCTCTAGTTTAGTCCCCCACGGGCTACACCGTACTCCCAACTAGGCCGCGAGCCTAGAACAGCGTCGTCCATTTCTGTGTTCTACAGTCTGGCGACTCTACTGGGGATAGAGAATCGGCCCCGAAATAATGTCTTGTAATGTTTGTGATTTGTTCTTTAAATTAACCATGTCTACTATGGGTTTAGGGAGTTTTATCAAATGCGTTATTAAAGCTAGGTGATGGTTTAGTGTCTTCCCTCATTCACTACCTTTCTATAAGGAAAAACTGCGAAGGCATCTAGATAATCATTACCCGTAGCTCATTGTGATAGACTAATTTGGAGGACTTGTTGTTTATTCATGTCACCAAGGCGATAAGAGCCTAAGAGACTTGGGTATTTAAGAGAGCTTCCTCCACCCTCCCTCTGGGGAATCTATAATAAGAAATCTATTTGATAGTTAGTCACATACCGTGACTCGTTGGCACGTACCGTAGGTATATAAAAAGGGTGTGCTCACTTGGTCGCTTGAACCCTTGAGTGGGGAGTCCTAGTTGTGAGCAAACCTTCGTCAGCGGGAGCCTTTGTTTACAATCTTTTAAACCTACATGCGAACCATAGTTGTATGACCCATAGAAATCATTTCTTTATGCTTGTGTTTGGGACCACCGTCATTTGGATTCAATTGGACTTTTTGTCAAAAGATATGAACTTGTTGGGCCATTTAAACTGAGACGAGTTCATGTCCTTTGACAATTGGGCCAAAAGTTTCTAAAATGTCGAAGGGCCGTTTTGTGTTTAGGCATTTTATCATTTGAAGTTGTTTAGCCATGTATCGCAAAAGTATAAACTTATTGGGCCTTTTCAACTGGGACAAGTTTGTACCATGCAATAGTATGATTGAACGCTTTAAAATGATAATGGGCCAACTAGTATAAACATCTTGATAGGCTTGTATATTTCATGCATTACACGCATACATGCTAACATGCAGTTTTAAAAGACATCATAGATACCTGTTGGGTTAGGGAAAATGGAAGACTTGTCAAGAGGTCAATAACAAACATGAGTGAGTCAGTCAATGAGGGATCCCGCCTGGATCGATTGGAGACCAAAGTAGCCAAAATTACTAAGCAGTTGCAAGTTTTGACCTATGTTGTGGCCAGTTTGACCGTACCCCATATAGTCGATGACGGAAAGTTGTGCAACCACAATGGAAAGACCATTGGGGAACCTTCAAAAACCAAGCCCACTCCTTTCGAGATTGCCCCTATCAAAAACAGACGATTCTCCAATCTTGGTAGACCTTTGTCAGAGGTATTTTAAGAGCTGAAAAGGCAAGGACTCCTAAATCCCTTGGAGCCCAGACCACATCCAAACCATGTGCCATGCTACCTTAACCTGAACCTTTACTGTTACTTCCACCAGCAAAGAGGCCATGACACCGACAACTGCACCCGCCTCAGGCATGAAATCCAATACCTCATAGATTCCCACAAAATACCCGACCCATAAAAAGAACAACCCAACACACACAGAAACCCTCTACCAAACTACCATTTCGTTCCACCACCCACCTACATGATCAACTCCGGCCTACCCGAAACCTTTGTCCTCTAAACTCTCAACCACCAAACTTCTTACATGGGGATAGGAGATGGCAGTAGTGAAGAACCATAGGCCGAGGAAGAAGGAAATGCTGCGAATGATGAGACTGTTCTTCCTAGTTTATTTGATTGCAATCTTGCTTTTTCAATAGAGACATTGATTTTGTCTGCTTGTTCGAACCTTTTTCTTAATAATAATAAAGGTATTCATTTCACTTACTTGCCTGAGTCTCTACCTTTCAAGAAGAACAAGATAATCATTCAGGAGTTGGCTTCCCAATACGTGAGTTTGAAGGGAGAACTATATAAAAGACAAGTGAATGGCATTCAGTTGAAGTGTTTAAAAAAAGAAGAAGTTCGAAAGGCAATAGAAGCAGTACTGCCGGTGGAAGTTGAGATACAGTCCATACGGGTATTAACAGAAGCATAGCTACCTGAACAAAAGTGGGTCTCATAGAAATTTGAATAGTTAGCACTACTGGATGAAAAGAGAATGAAGTCCTCGCATCACATGCGGATATGCAAGAATGGATTGAAGCTGTATTTTGCTTGAAAAAGAGAAGACCAAGCAGTCACCCGAAGAACCGGCAAAAGACCTAACACAACGGAATAGAAATTCATTCATGCATGCATGCATACACGTAATGTATTTTGCATTCTTTTGTGTTTGTTTTGTTTTGTATCACAGGTTTCAAAGAAGAAAAAGAGAAAGCGGCGAAGGCAAGCCAACCAGAAGCAACGATGGTACAGTGTTATCAGTTTCAAGAATGAATCCGTATCAGTTTCAGGAATGAATCAGTATCAGTTCGGGAAGGAATCTCAGGGTTGCGGCCCACACCAGTGTTAGTTTTGGGAAGGAATCCCCGGGTTGAGGCCCATATCGGTGTTAGTTTCGAGAAAGGATCCCAGAGGGCGACGCCCACATTATCAGCGGTTGAAAAGGAAGATTTCCGTGGAGCGAGTGAGTGAAAAAAAAAATTATAATAAGAGTGAGAGAGAAGTCTTTGATGGTTAAGCATATGTCCGGTGATGACATTGTTTGCTGTAGGGAGAAACCTTAGAAAAGATAAGTATGAGATGTACTCCCATTCGGTATTCTGAGTAGTTGATCTCGGCTAGACTCGCGAGCACTTGATTATGGGATCTCAACAGTAGAAGCCTAAGTAGTTGGCAAGATGACTAGTTAAGAAGATGGTGGATCAGTGAATGACTGTTTGCCTAGATGTCCATCTGGTTTACTTATGCTACGATATATGATATGGTTGGAAACAAAGAAAAAGTCTCTACAATGAAAAGAAAAGAAAAAATAGACCGTCTATAACCGATAAGCGTGAAGCTACCCATAGGCGAGTATTAGGACCACCATGAGGAGAAATGCTACCTTAAAGGGTAGGGTGTCAAAGAGAAAAAGAAAAAAAAAGAAAAAAAAAAGAAAGTTCAAAATGAAAAGAAATAGACAAAAAGAAAAAGAAGAAAATCATATCATGTTGAGTACGCGAAAGTAATCACAGAGTATGATCAAGACTCTAGGTCGGTTGGACCCACTGATCCAATTCTCCGAGATGAAATCATCGAGTTGGCTTACTGAAGGATTAAGCTGCGAAAGAGCCTTGGCACATACGCACTAAGAGTCTAGTTCAGATCACTCATTCAGATGATCAGATTTGAGTGTATTAAGTACTTTGAAGGTTCTCTGGTTTCGACACGAAGCATTCATTGAGGACGAAAATATATTTAGCTATCGGGATTATCTCGTGAGAAGTAGTACAGTGTGGGTATGTGATATTACATCAGGAGATCAACCTTGAACTAATGAAAGCAGCAAAGGATAAAAAGATGAACCAAGACTAGGGGTGACCAGTATACCCTTTTCTCACACAGCACGGTTCGGGAATGAACCATCAACATCAGTATCAGTTTTTGGGGATGCGTCCCAGAGTTGAGGCCCACATCATCAGCAGTTTTTGGGGATGCGTCCCAGGGTTGAGTCTCACATCATCAGCAGTTTTGGGGGATGCGTCCCAGGGTTGAGGCCCACATCATCAGCAATTTTGGGGGATGCGTCCCAGGGTTGAGGCCCACATCATCAGCAGTTTTGGGGATGCATCCCAGGGGGCGAAGCCCACATCAGCATCAATATCTGTTTTGGGGATGAGTCCCGAGGGGCGAGGCCCACATCAGCATCAATATCAGTTTTGGGGATGAGTCTCAAGGGCGAGGCCCACATCAGCATCAATATCAGTTTTGGGGATGTGTCCCGGGGGCGAGGCCCACATCAGCATCAATATCAGTTTTGGGGATGAGTCCCGGGGGTGAGGCCCACATCAGCATCAATATCAGTTTTGGGGATGAGTCCCGGGGGCGAGGCCCACATCAACATCAATATCAAATTTTAGGGATGAGTCCCGGGGGCGAGGCCCACATCAGCATCAATATCAATTTTGGGGATGAGTCCCGGGGGGCGAGGCCCACATCATCATCAGTATCAGTTTTGGGGGATGCGTCCCAGGGTTGAGGCCCGTATTGTCAGCATCAGTATCAGTATGCCGGGTATGGCACTCCAGGTATGGAGACATTACAGCGACGCCTCGAGTATGGGGTTCAGTATGCCGGGTATGGCACTCCGGGTATGGAGATATTACAGCGACGCCTCAGGTATGGGGTTTAGCATATCGGGTATGGTACTGCGGGTATGGAGATATTACAGCGACGCCTCGGGTATGGGTTTTAGCATGCCAGGTATGGCACTCCGGGTATGGAGATATTACAGCGACGTCTCGGGTATGGGGTTTAGTATACCGGGAATGGCACTCCGGGTATGGAGATATTACAGCGACGCCTCGGGTATGGGGTTTAGCATGCCGGGTATGGCACTCCGGGTATGGAGATATTACAGCGACGCCTCGGGTATGGGGTTTAGTATACCAGGTATGGCACTCCGAGTATGGAGATATTAAGGGACGCCTCGGGTATGGGGTTTAGTATGCCGGGTATGGCACTCCGAGTATGGAGACACTACCGCGACACCTTGGGTATGGGGTTTAGCATGCCGGGTATGGCACTCCGGGTATGGAGACACTACTGCGACACTCTGAGTATGGAGACGCAACCGCGACGCCTCGGGAATGGGGTTTAGCATGCCGGGTATGACACTCCGGGTATAAAGACACTACTGCGACACTCTGGGTATGGAGACGCAACTGCGACGCCTCGGGTATGGGTTTAACATGTCGGGTATGGCACTCCGGGTATTGAGAAACTACTGCGACTCTCGAGGTATGGAGACGCAACCGCGACACCTTGGGTATGGGGTTTAGCACGCTGGGTATGGCACAACCAAATCAACACGGTTCAAAGCAACAGGCAAGTCAGGTGGCAGCTGGCGAGCCAGGTAAGTAAAAATGCATTGCACAAACTTTGATAGGATGGTCATTGTCATACACTGCACAAATCCCATCAAAGTGGGGGCGACTGTAGGCACTGCATTTTTTCATATAAGTCCCGATGATGAGCCTCGAATGGAGGCACTACCTTTTAAGTTGTGGAAGTCGCAGGAAACGGACGTCGGAATGGAAGAGTCGGAAATTGACACCTTAGTGGATTTAATTCGCTTGTTTAGCTTCAGGTTCGCTTGTTGGACCTCCATTTTAAAACACATCTTTAGCCCAAACCCCCGCAAGTCACACACCAAGCCCACATATCACCAAACCACACACCAAGCCCCCCAAAATGGACCAAGCCCACGCCCAATAAGCCAAATCCCACGCCCAAACCATACACCAAGCCCACCAAAATAAGCCAAAGCCCACGCCCAAACCCTAAAGCCACCAATCACAAAACAAAACAATTTCATCAACATAGCCGCCAATCACGAACCAACAAAACCACCCATGCATAACCCATACAACACCCATGAAAAACCCCATGCCTCACCCATGCACTTCACACCCCATACACCTCATCCATGCAAAACAAAGCAACAAAACAAGCAAAGCCCATCTCCATGTGAATCACAAACAACAAACACATAATCAACACCCATACCTCACCATACACACCCATAACACCACCCACACCTCCACTCCCCTATAAAAAGAAGCCTTAACCCAACCTTGAAACGGCGAGCTCAATCTCACAAAAAACACAAAGAAGAAAAGACACTTTCATTCATGCCCATAGCCTCCTAAACTTCACCTCCTTATCGTGAACAAACAACCAAGAATACACTTCATATCACCGAGCCAACACGTCACCATCCCACTGCCATACAAAATGCAACCCTAAACCTAAGCCCTCTGATTGACCGAGCTTCCTAAAGCCTCTCTGCTCGCACCACATCTCTCCCGTAAACTCACGCCAAAAGGCTCCTTCAGCAAGCCCTTCACGCAAATAAGCACCGACCAGCAAGCCTTCATCACGTCCCTAAACGCCGCAAACATTCAGCCACTTCACGCATAATTAGCCTTCATTCAGCCCTCCTTCACGCATACAAAAACTGCCTCCAAACTACCCTTAAACTGCATCCAAAAACTACCGCACCATACAGCCCCTGAACTGCCGAACAGCCCCTGACATGTACCCCTGAACTGCCGCACCACACAGCCCATGAACTGCCGAACAGCCCCTGACATGTACCCATGAACTGACGCACCACACAGCCCCTGAACTGCCGAACAGCTCCTGACCTGCACCCCTGAAATACCGAACTGCCTCTGACCTGTACCCCTGAACTGCCGCACCACACAGCCCCTGAACTTCCGAACAGTCCCTGACCTGCACCCCTAAACTGCAGCCCCGCATTACCGTAAAAACAGTCCCTTAATACAGCAAAAATAATGACCAGAAAATACCGCGACCAGAAACACCGCGAAACGGAGTAAAAACAGCAGACCAAACAGCGAAACAGCGAAGGAAAATGTTGAACCAGTGAACCGGAGGAGTTGCGGAGCATCAACCCTTCCCACAACCATGTACCGCACTTCCGATAGACGACTAAAGAGGTTAGACATGAGGGCACACCTTTTATTTATTATCTTTTATTTTTAGTTATTTTATTACTTTATTTCGCATGAGTATTGTGGATTGGTGCATGATGTGATTTCCGAATGAACAGAATATGTGTTCTCTCTTGCGGTATATCGGATGGAAACCCGGACGTAAATTTCGTAGCCAAATCCGAATGGACGGTATTGCGGATTACACTCGGGATACAATGCCACGTACCACTTGAGAGACACACGTGTTTCATTTCATCCAACCTTGTGTTCGGGCATGATTTAGTTTAGTATGTTATTTATTTCTTAAGCATGATTTAGTTTAGTGTGTTATTTATTTTTAAGCATGATTTAGTCGTTAGTACATTGTCTCTTTATACATGATTTAGTTATTTTCTTTCGCAATAGGAGTTTAATCTACATTTATGTTTAGGTTGTTATTTATTTTTTGTATTTGATAATCCAACATGCCGATGAGATTCTTGTGTGATATCGTATGTTTGCCATTATGATGACTTACTTTTAAAGCATGCAAACTAAAAAATAGGATTTATCTTTATGAATGCGAACTAGATTTAGGTCATTCTTGGACATGTATGTTGTGTAGACTTAGTTAAATTATTGCACAAATCCGTTCATTACAAGTGGCATAATTAAGGGACCATTCTGAACCTAACGGTTTGAGGTCTTCCCTTGCGAGGGGTGAGTGCGGCCTTAAATCATTTTCCCGGTTCACACCGGGTGGAGACTCTATTTTATTCTCCGGTTTAGTCCCCCTGCGGGTTACTCCGTACTCCCAACTAGGCCGCGAGCCTAGAATAGCGTTGTCCATTTCTATGTTCTACAATAAGGAAAATAGCAGTGGTTTGGGTCGGTGGTTCAACGGTTTGGGCAGTTCGGGTCGGCAGTTAGGATTATAAATTTTTTAAAGAAAAATTTGTGTATTTTCACATAATAATTGAAGAGAAAAATTACCTAATTTTCATTTATAAATTGTATATTGTCATATCATTATTAAATATCTTAAATTTCATGGTTAAAGACGAAAACAAAATATAAAATAATGTCTAATTTGAATGCGGGTCGGTGATTTAGGCGGTTCAGATAAAAATTTACGGTTCGGGCGGTTCGGGTCGCGGTTTAGGTCAAAACTACGCACTGACCCAAAATTTAAGGTTCGTTTCAGGCTGACCCGAAATTATTTTCAATATTTTTCCAAACCACGCGGTTTGATTCGATTCGGTTTGGTTCGGGTCGGTGCAGTTTAGGTCGGGTTTCGATTTCAACCGAAATTATGCATACCCCTACTTCGGACTTTATAGGGTCTGTTTCACAACGTTTCGATTAGAAGTCATATTTCAACTTTAAGGACCCGATCCTCTGGCACGCCCAGCAACACCAAATATTTTAGAGCCAACAGTAAATTTTTGGCACGCCAAGTGGGAACCACTTGTTGGACAATTATGACCCATAGCATCACTATTTTTAAAAGACATTGTGTTTTTGTATAAAGTAACTATGTGACAAAGGAAATTGCTATTTTATCATTTTATAATTGGATTACTTGAATATATAAATGATAAAAGTCCATATGGTTTAACCGGATTAATGAGATATGAGACAATATTAATCCACGAACGGTTTAATCATTAAATATCCCTAGTCGTAGTATTATTGAGACTCGACATCAATAATGCGGAATTGACTAGTATTACACTTGTGCGCGTTATGGAAGCTTAACAACATAGTTCTCATATATTTAAGTATTGGATACTTATGCAAGTGTGATAAGAGGTTCTGTTAGCCGTTAGATCGAGAACAGCTTCGCTCTGGATAGACCCCTTAGAATCCCATTGGTCGTATGACTATGTGTCTATGGGAATCCGAATCAGGGTAGGTGTATGTGATCTTTAACCTGAGACTTGCATCGCTAATACTTGTGACAATCAGTATACTTTGGTTTTGGTCGTCCGAAGCTTTAACAGGTTCTGTGTACGCCTCTGCTGGGTTTATTGAGAATCGTAATGTATTAGGTGTGATGTCATGATGGGAGTATCACTTCAGTCATATGGAGATGATGATCATGCAGGATACGATACTAGTACTCTTAAATGCTGCAGCTATCGGGATAGTATGACTGGGTCATGATTATCTGATTACAGAGACTAGTTACGCGTGATCCGATATATGCTTCGTACGGGGCAGACACAGCTCCAGCCCTAGGCCTAGCATGTGACATCTGATACTGGATCGTATTACGCAATACTTAGTATACTACGTCTGATACAGATTATACATTCTTCATTGAATATTTATGGAGAATTGGGTAGGCACGGTGCTTTGCTAGAAGCCAACCATGTCTTGTAAATCGGTGAGAACGTGGTACGGGGTACGCACATGTCGAATAGTCTGAAAACCGTATTTACTGCCAACATATCCAGGGATCTCTTGGGTCGCTTCCCAAAGATTTATCAATGACATTTGACTCGAACAAAATTAATCTGGGATTAATTATGAGAGAGAAAATTAATCTGGGATTAATTACGGCAAGAATTTATCTGGGATTAAATTTATATAGAATAGAGAACGCGATTAATTTAGAATTAATCGATTAAATAATATATTCGATATATTAATTGAAATCGGATTTCAATGCGAAATTAAAATTAGATTTTAATTCGGGCGAACGAATTAATTTGGAATTAATTCGTAGGCGACTATCGTAATAATTTTACTAGGCATTATAATTTAATTAAATTGGATTTATTTACGTCGCGACGGAAAATTCGTTTAATCGGATTAAACGAATCTGGGCCCAAAGTGTGTTGTGTAAGCCAACTAAATTTGGAATTTAAAGTGTTGGGACCCACTTTACTTATATCAATTGTTTGACATTTGATGGAGGTAGTTGGGCTTTAATTAAATGAAACCATTTACTTTTCACCAACCTTGTTTTTGAAAACAATTACTTCAACTTGGTTTTGGAAACCAAAAATAGAAGACAACACACAATTCTTTTTTTCTCTTCTCCTTGCAAAAGCCGAACATGCTTCACTTTGGAAGGGAAATTTTTTCTTTCAAAATTTGATCAAATCTAGCACTTTGGGAGTCTTTGAATGTGATAGGGAAACTCACCCAAGAGTTTGGAACTCATTTTCAAAGCTTGGAGCTTCTACATCCATTGGAGATTTTTGAAATTTCTCATCTGCTCATTGTAAGTATTTCCGCAACTTACTTGTTAAATTCACACTTTAATCTTGTTTAGAGATCATTGGCATGTCAATCACCTGATCTTCCTCTGATGGTTCTGGTTCTTGATGAAGATCGTAGTTGGATGGTGGATAAGATGGACAATAGGGTTCAGTGAAATATGTTGGTTCTTCATGAAAGATTCTGATAATTCTGCCACTCTGAATTATAGAGGTATATGCATTGATCGCTCGGGTGGTTACCATCACATATCTCACATCTCCCCATTGCGTTTTGAAATGGTTGGGCAAATGTTGTATTGAATAGTTCTGACATCCAGTGATAATTGGGCTGGACAACAGGCCTAAGAAAATCGGACTGCTGCTCCCTGATATGGGGTGTATCTTCACCTCGTAAAGCTCGTAATTCTTCCATCGCCCAATAGTGATCCATTTTTTCAACCACCTGGAAAATAAAAGAAAGAAATAAAAATTACAAATAAAAATAAAGAAAATTAGATACAAGTAAAATATATAGTTTCAAAATTAATAACTTAAGATAAATAAGTCCCCCGCAGCGGCACCAAAAATTTGATCGGTGAAATCACACTCGTAACGCAAGCGCATGTATTGCTCAAGTAGTATAAGAATATTGATCACACAAGGACTTAATTTCTATTGTTGTTATTAATTATTGATTCTATTTATTTACATGTATCTAATTAGAGAGAGAAGGGAATGAGTACTTGTTGGTTGGTTGAATGAGGATTTGCTAAATAAATAAATAAGAACCCAAAAGAAAATACTAAGGAAAAAAAAAGACACAAATATCTAAGGTTGTGATTCCACACAATATTATTCTAATGATAAATTGATTCTTTTATATATGTGTAATAAATCAGTCTGTTAACCTGGAACACGAAGATATGCAAAAGCCTCTTCCGATGGTCAGATGCAAACACCCAATATAACTCAATTAATCATATGTCTATGTTAACCAAGTTACCTGAATTCGTTAAGTTCAAGTTCCAATTGTGGCTACCCCCGCCCGACAGGTATATTTCTATTCGGTAAGGAAATCTACCTAAGGGTCACCATGTCCAGATGTGAGTTCGTGAGCTATTGAATCTAAGGCTGAAACCTAAAATCCCTTCGTCGAGTTCATTTTAAATTTACCCCATCAATCTTATTGATGATCGGGCAACCAGAAGCATTAAGCTTAAGATTCAATAAACAAACTAAAGTATTAAACATAATATAATTAAATCAATTATTAAGCATGTGAATATTATGCGTCATCACTTCCCTAGAATAAAAATAAAATGTTGGGGTTAGGAGATCCACCTTTACTATTTCAAATATAGAAATCTCACATTATTATAATATAGAAATTGTCAATGTTACCCAATTAAGTCAAACTAGCCATAAAGGCGGTGTTATTATTTGTCCATAAACCAGCCATATATGCGGTAATCATCTGTCACCTAAAGACCGACCATATAGGCAGTGTCACATTATGTCAAATAAATAAAACCAGCCATTAAGGCGGCATCAACTTTAATCCATATTATTAAATTATAATTTCCATATTATAAATTAAGTGAGATTAATCTAACTTATCATTTTAAAGGTTTTACCCTTCCCCCAGCGGAAACTAACTACTAAACATAAAAGAAAGATAAAGTAAATAAACTACTATTACTACTGGAAATAAAAATACATAATTTAAATTTTAAAAAAAAAACTTAAACAAACAAGATACAGTCCTTAAATCCTTATTAGAACCTTAAGGAAAGTATGAAAATTCTAAATGAAATCGAATTCAATTTATAGGCAAAAAAATCTGAACCGGCGTCGCGACGCAGAATGGCTTGCGCGTAGCGATGCGTTGACTTGTAAATTCATTCTCGTGAGATCATGACATGTGTCTGCGGAGCGCCGCACGTCACGATGCGTAGGTGATCTACGTCACGATGTGTGTACAGTAAATGTCGGTAGGCTTCATAATATAGGCGTGTCGCGATGCATAGGTGATCTACTTCACGACGCGTGCACATTAAATGTTGGCAAGCTTCATAATAGAGGCGCGTCGCGATGCATAGAGACATGCGCGTCGCGACGTGTGAGCAGTGAATTTCCATTTTTGCCTTTTTTGTCCGTTTTTCATCATTTTGGCCCGAGTTGATTTCATTGAGTCATAAATCTTTATTTATCTACAAAAAACACAAAAAAATATCCAAACGTTCATCAAACCCGAGAAACCATACAAAATATTAGGTCAAATGGGCAGTAAAATGTGATATATTTTCCGCTCATCATGACATCTTCTTACATCTTGTAGCCCTGTGCGGTTCTGAAAGGAACAACAAAATATCATGAGGTCTCATATGGTTCTTGACTTTAAATGGTTGTGACATCCTGTCAATCTTCTGGGCGGTGTCCTCGATATGTACTCCCCAATGCTGTGATGTATCATGTAGTGTCATGAGAATTTCGTTATGCTCCCTCAAATGCTCTTTTATTTGCCATGCATCTTGTTCCACCATTTCTACACAAATGTATTTTAGAATTTCTGCATTCAGCTCTTCATCCGACATTCGTGTAATGAATGCTCCATAAGTGTCAACCTGAGGATGCAAATAAATGTCTGTTTGTATGCCTTCATCCTCTGTGGTTGGTTTGAACGGTTAAGGTAGCTCTTCTGCTTGTTTCTCCTCACAGATGAAATTAGCGACCAGACAATTATCCAGATCAAATTGAGATTCTGTTTATTCGGCCTTCTGAACTGATACCTCTGACTCTTGATACTGCTCAGCCTCTTCCCCTGTTAAGGTGTTATCATGAAATCTTTGGTACTCGAAGGCTTCATCGGTGTCATCTAAAATTGCTATTTGAGATATGTAATTCAGGTTGTCAGTTAATTGTTCTATTTGATCTGTCAGCCTCTGTATGGATTCCTCTTGATTCTGAAAGTGTGCATCGAATTTAGTTTCCCGCTTTTTGAGCATATGCATCAACTGTTCTATCTCTGATGGTTCTAGTTCTTGATGAAGATCATAAGTTGATGGTGGATAAGATGAAGAATAAGATTTGGTGAAATATGTGGGTTATGTGTATGAAGGTCCCTGATAACTCGGCCACCCTGAATTGTAGTTGAACGTGCAATAATCTCTAGGGTGGTCACCATCACATACCTCACATCTTATTATTCTGCGTTGAAATAGTTGAGCAAATATTGTGTTATTTCTCTTTGACATTGACTTATAGTTGTTGGGCTAGACAACAGGCCTTAGAAAACTGAATTGTGTCTCCCTAATATGGGGTGTATCTTCATCTTTTAAAACTTTTAATGCTTTCATCGCCCAATAATGATTCATTTCAACCATCTGAAATAAAAGAAACAAATAAAAATGATAAGATACAAATAAAAATAAAGAAAATTAGATACAAGTAAAGTAAATAGCTTCAAAATTAATAACGCAAGAAAAATAAGTCTCAGGTAACGGTGCCAAAAAAACTTGATTGGTGAAATCACACACGTTACGCAAGCGCATGTATCGCTCAAGTAGTATAAAAATATCGATCCCACGAGGACTTAATTTCTACGATTATTAATTATTGATGCTAAATGTTTACAGGTATCTAATTGGGGTAAGAAGGGATTGTTCGTTGGTTGAAGTTGGATTTGATTAAAATAAATAAATAAAAATAAAAAATAAAACAAAGGAAATTAATAATAAAGAAAACATCTAGGGTTGTGAATCTGCCCAATATTATTATAATGATGAATTGATTTTCCTATACATGTTTAATATATTAGTTGTTAACCTGGAACACGAAGATATGCATAAGCCTCTTCCGATGGTCGAATACAAACACCCAAAGTAACTCAATTAACTATATTACTATATTAACTAAGTTACCCGAATTCATTAAGGTCAAGTTCCAATTATGGCTACCCACGCCCGACAGGTATATTCCTATCATGTAAGGAAATCTCTAAGGTGAGATCATGAGCTATTGAATCTAAGGCTGAAACTTAAAATCCTTTCGTCAAGTTCATTTTAAGTTTACCACATCAATCTTATTGGTGATCAGTAAACAAGAAGCATTAAGGTTAAGTTTTAATAAACAAGCCAAAACATCACACATAATATAATTAAATCAATTATTAAACTCGTGAATATTGTGCTTCATCACTTCCCTAGATTAAAAATAAAATTATGGGGGTTAGGGGATCCACCTTCAATATTTCAAATCTAGAAATCTCTCTTATTATAATATATGAATTTGCATTATATTACCAACCAACCATATATACGGTATCCAATTAAGTTCAACCGACCATATAGGCGGTATCCAATTATGTCAGATTAAAGATAATTTATATATTATAAAATAATGGAGATTAATCTTATATTATCATATTAAAAACTTCACCTTTGCCTCAGTAGAAATTAATTACTAAACATAAAAGAAAGTAAAAACACACAAACTATTATTACTAAAAATAAAAAATACATAATTAAAATGTTGAATACAAACAAGATACAATCCTCAAGTTCCTTATTAGAAACCTGAAGGAAAGTATGAAAATTCTAAATGAAATCAGATGTTATTTATAGGGAATATTTGCCTCTAACGTCGCGACTTTCAGCATCTTATCACACATTTTCGCTGCGCATTGCGATGCGATGAATAATTGATGTTGTTAGGGTTGGTGCTCGGAGTGCCAATCCGGATCGTATTTATGTCTGATTCATCAATACGAACGATTCATTTTTCCATAATATTACTTATTTAATGGTAGCACCTCTTGTCTTTTATATACATATTCGATCTAATTACGATTAGATATCTAATTATGATTAGATTGAAACTAAATCTGATTTAGTGATAGGTGTATATTAGACAAAGACCTTGGGATTTACAATGTAGTGCGCAGTTACAACGTAGTTTGTAATTGACATTGGGAAGCGTCACTATAAGTTGTATATCCTTAAATAAAGTTCCTGGTCAAGATTTACTAATACGGGTCGGTTAGCAAAATCCGTTGAGACCAGTACATGTCGTATATCGTGACTTGGTCCGATGATTTATCCCAATGAACCATGACTCTCGGGAGACTCGTATAGACATGTAGGTGCTTATTTGATATACATTGAACGACTCACTGAATATTTCCTAATATATGGTACACCAACGTCAATAGGAATCTTCTCGAGTTGAGCGAGCATAGTGGTCCTTCGACTTGAGATACCATTGTGGATATATGAGTTATCCTCCACACTTTGATGGCAGTCATGTCACTAATCTATTAAGATCATACCTCCGCATGTTCGCTGGGTGTGGACTGACGCTCATAATATCCAGTGCATATCAAGATAGAATCTGTCAGTCCTGTATACAAGACATAAGTATCCTACACGTTTTTGCGATCTAGTAAATCCATGGCCGTGGTATAACTTCGGAAGCGAGTTCCGAGTGTTATTTAGAGATCGTAAATTTGAAAGTCGACTATATTATACCATAAGGATTTGACGTTCTTCTCTATATCACAGGTATAATATGGATATCCTGTGACGGAAGGATTATACGTATGCAATGACCTCGACTTGCATAGTTTAGCGAGATTATTCGTGGTCGTCATAATTCATGAGTGGGTGAATTATGGACATGAAATTAGATTTTGTGACGGATAAACCTAAACATATAGAGTCCCACAATATGAAGTGTACTCGTTGAGCACTTGGGCAATGCGTTATGAATAATATAGATTATTCATAATACTTCATTGAATTAAATGAGTTAATTCGAATCGTTTAAACGGTTAAACGAAAATACATGCATTAGGGGATTTTGGTCAACTAATAATTAATGTGTATTTGTATTTGATACAAAATTTGATTTGATACATATTAATTAATTGTCAAATAAGACTTTGACATATGTCATTAATATATGTATTTGTTATTTAATGTAAATAAAAATACATATATAATAATAATCGGATTAATTAATTATTTAGATGTTTAAATGTTAAATATCTAGATAATTAAATTATTCTAATATTACATAAATGTTATGCAATATGTTTGATTATTATTGGTTACATGTGGCATGATTTTATTAAGTTTAAAGTTTACAAATTAGATTTGTTTACTTAAAGTTTATTATGATTTAATTTGATTAAAATGGCCAAATGACCATTTTGCCCCCCAAAGTCGGTCATGGATTGTTTTTTAAGTTAGAAAATTTTGTTTTCTCAATTATTATCCTCCATGGCCGAAAACCTCCATTAAAAAAGAAAACTCTCAAATTTTTGATTGAAGAAACAAAGAAGAAAGTGAAGAGTTCAAGGAAAAGCTTAAAGAAAGTTGAAGATTAGTAGGCAATCTTTAATATTTTTAAGTGTAGAAAATTAGTTTCTTTTTCTTGAATTGCTAGAATGGTTCTAAGGTTTATTTACTTCTTAGAAATTGGGGCTTTTTTTTTTTGGAGGATGGATTTGGAGGCTAGGTGCATGTGTGAAGTAGAATTGAATGATGTTATTGTAATATTTGTTCAATTTGATCATTTGATGATATGTTGCCATAAGATCACTCTTGTAATGCCTAGAATTGTTCTTGGGTGCTTCATTGGTGGTGGCTTTGATTGGTGTTGTGATTAATGTTAAGAAAATTGGATTAAAGCAAGAAATATTGATATTTTTGGTTTCTGGATCAGATCTGAAAAAACTGGGTTTATGGTGATGAACATTATGTCATATAGATATATTGGATGTGTTTTGGGTATTGGAACAATTGCCGGAAATTATTTCGGAGTTGAAATATTCGAAAACGGCGAAAAACGGCATTACCGGGTGACTTTTGAGCCAACCGGATGACGGCTGACCAAACAGTGAATTGGTCACTATTCGGGCAGACCATGAACTGCCTTAGTACTGTTTGGGCTGACCTAGGCAGTCCTCATGTGCATTGGGTGGTCGATTCGGTCAAAATCACGTTTTATGCCATTTTGCGGAAAAAAGTTTTCGTAAAAGTTTCACGATGTTTCTTAACTATTTATGTCGTTATTTGATATCGATTAAATATATTTAGGTGAAATATGAATGAATTATTCATATTGGATATTGAATAATTTATTCGATAATTTTAAAAAAAAATTAAAATTACGATTTCACTCGAACAGCGAGCTCCCGCTGCGCCCGTGCTAAAACTCCAACAGATGCCGTATGTCGGCAGCATTGCTTTCGGTGCTTGATGTTTACGCGTCGTGACGCACATGTTCTAAGCGTCGCGACGCGAACCGTAAAATTCCATATTTGCCCTTATTTGTCCATTTTTCGTCGTTTTAGCCCCGAGTTGATTCCATTGAATCCCAAAACTTTATTTATCTGCAAAATACATAAAAATACATCAAAACGTTCATCAAATTAGAGAAACTAAAAAAAAATATTAAGTCAAATGGGCGGTAAATATTGATATATTTTTCGCTCATCAGAGGATCAGAGGAAAGGACACAAAGACATGTACGGGAAGGGTAATATGTAAGATCTGGGTTTTGAAGAAGTATTTAGTGTAAGAAGATAAAGTGGGATGGAGCTATAGGAAGGAGCCCACAATCAAAACTTGAATTCCTCCAAAAACCAATTCATTTCCTCCATTTTCTTCCCAGAAGAGACAACCTTGGCCCCTCCAATGGTCAGACCAGGAAACCAGCGGTATAAAGTGGAGCATAAAAAAGTTCTTAAAAAGCTCTCCCAAACTCAGAAGATGAGGTTCATACAGCAGAAGACGGCCTTAATGAGGAAGAATGAGAGGTAGGAGCCCGCGAAGGAAAAGTGCAAATTATGTAGAATATCCACTGAGGACTAGGAAACAATGGGGAGCTCGGATGATCTATTGGAGGAACATGGTACAGAGAACTATTTTATATTAGGAGCCGTCCCCGTTACTTTTGGTTGTGCTATGACATGCTTGACTTTTCCGTTAAACTTCTAAAAGGTGAGTGAAAGGAAATCCACAGGAATAGAAGATTTAGCGGGGGTTTCAAGGAAAACATCCTATTTTTTGAAAGAAAAAAAGAACAGGAAGCCACATTATAGGACAACTATCCAAGCTGTGAAATATGGAGGGCCTAAAAATGTGATATTTGAGAAGCCCTCATAATAGATGACAAAGCATATCAAACTCTTATATATTAAGACCCATGTGAATGGAAGGCCAATATCCAGGGTATTGGTTGATAATGGGCCAGTTTTGAATGTGATGCCTTCCCGAATGTTGTTAACGTGGGAAAGTAAGAGGATGATCTAATTTGAAACTAGACTTCCTTCTACATTGCCAGCCTCCAGAAAAAATATCAAATGAGGTAGAGCTCAAAGTAAATGAAGAGATTGAGAAGCCGTTGATGGCTGGTTTTTATTAGGCCAACCAGGTACGCCCAGTGGCTAATAAATATTGTTCTAGTAGTGAAAAAGAATGAGAAATTGAGTGTGTGTGTGTGTTGTGTGTGTGTGTGTGTGTTGTGTTGATTTTAGAGATTTAAATGTCGCAATGCCTAAGGATGTTTATGTGATGCCTATAGTTGACACTTTAATTGATGCAACTGCAAAACAAAATGCATTATTGTCATTTATAGATGGTTTTTCTGGCTATAATCAAATATTTATTGCAAATGGGGATGTTTCTAAAACTACTTTTAGGTGTCATGGTTCAATTAGTACCTTTGAGTGAGTGGTTACGCCTTTCGGGATTAAAAATATTGGAGCCACCTACCAAAGAGCAGTGAATGCTATTTTTCATGACATGATTGGGTAGTTTATGGAAATATAAGTTGATGATATTGTTGTGAAGTCTAAAAGATGAGGTGATCACGTAGATCATTTGAGGATGAGTTTTGAGAGAATGAGGAAGCGTAAGCTCAAGCTCAATCCTCTCAAATGTGCCTTTGACATCAAAGCATGAAACTTATTGGGATTTCTGGTTCACTAGAGAGGAATAGAAATTAACAAGAACAAAACAAGAGCAATCATGGAGTCTCAGCCACCTCGAAACAATAAGGAATTATAGAGGTTCTTGGAACAAGTGAATTATGTGAGAAGCTTTATTGCCATTCTTATAGGAAAGACTAAGGAATTCTCAGACCTGTTAAAACTTAAAGGCGAGGACATGAATTTAAGAGGATAAGAAAGTATTTGACAAAGCCTCAGAGAATTCCTCTCAAATTGTACATATCAGTTACTCATTAGTCAATTGGGTGTTTGCTGGCTCAAAATAATCCAGCAAGGCATGAGTAGGCTATTTGCTATTTGAGCATGAGCCTTTCCTCCACAGAGGTGAACTACTCTCCAATTGAGAAGATGTGTTTAACTATGTACTTTGTCTGCACCAAGTTACGCCACTACATGATTTCTTCCCGAGTTTATCTAGTGTCATAGACAGATTCGATCAAATACATGCTCAACAAACCGTTGATCACTGGAAGGATTGGTAAATGGTCTTTATCTCTATCTAAGTTTACTTTAATTTATTTTCCTCAAATATCTGTGAAAGAGCAAGCCCTTATAGATTTCCTATCTAATCATATTTGCTTAGAAATAAAAAAAAAATGAGTAGGAACTAGAGCTTCAGGTGTACAGCCTCCAAAAATCTCCGAGGATCCTCCAATTTGATGGCTCTAGTACTGAAAGTTCAACATGAGCAGGAATCATCATCACGTCTCCTGCGGGGTCCAAAACATCTTTTTCTTTCAATTTGGAGTTTGAATTCAGCAACAACCAGGCAGAATATGAAGCCCTCATCATTGGCCTAGAAATCCTCATGGAATTGGGAGCAGTGAATGTCTTAATCAAATGAGATTCTTAGTGGTATTGAAACAAAGAGCAGGAGAATACAAGTGCAACAATTTTTCATTGTCTCTTTATTTCACAGCTACCATACAACTCTTGGAGTCTTTGGAGGAATTGACATTCCAACACGTACCAATGGAAGAAAATTAGGAAGCAGATTAATTAACATAAATTGCTTCAGGTATGAAAATGTCAGAAGAGCTCACACACAAGCTAGTCCTCATACAGAAACGTACACATCCTTTCATCCAGGAAAGATGGATTAATGTGGAAATCTTCAATATTGACATAACAATGGTAGGAGATTGGAGGGAAGAATTCAAGAAGTACTTGGAAAATCTAAATGCCAGGGTTCCTTACAGACTCAAGGTTCAAGCACAAAATGTTGTCTTCATGGGAGGAGAGTTATACATGAAAGGATTTGACGGGCTCCTCCTATGGTGTTTGAGTTTTCCTAACGTAATGGAGGTGATTAAGCAAGTGCAGGAAGGAGTATGTGGTGCTCACCAGGTAGGAATAAATATAAGGTTGCTTTGGATGAGACATGGCTATTATTGGCCAACCATCCTCAAAGATTGCATCGGTTACCCTAAAAGATGCCAACAGTGCCCGAAATATGGAGCCATCCGGCGAGTTCCTACAAGTGACTTGTAATCAATAGTAAAGTCGTGGCCTTTCCGAGGTGGGCCATAGAATTTATTGGAAAGTGTATTATGCAACTTAAAAAGGGCATAACTTTATCATTGTGGCTACAAATTATTTTATAAAATGGGTGGTGGTTGTACCATTGGAAAAAGTGGAACAGAATGATGTAATCCAGTCCCGTTCATCAAAGAGAACCCCATCCATAGGTTTGGAATTTTTCAATCCATAATAACGGATTAAAGGACCATGTTTATTGGAGAATATATCAAGGATTTTACAGAGGATTGGGGGATCAAGCTGATTAACTTCATGTCTCATTACCCATAGGCCAATGGAAAAACAGAAGCTTCAAATAAAATACTCATTGGCATATTATAGAAGATGATTGAGGAAAACTCAAGGAATTTACACAAAGTCCTTTTAGAAACTCTTGGGCATATAGGACTTCAAAAAGGAGTGCAACATGTGTGAACCCATTCTCTCCCACCTTCGGTCATAATGCAGTCATGCACATAGAATTCGTAGTCCTTTCACTGAGAATGGCCAAACAAAATGAATTAACCTTTGAGGAATACAACCAGGCCATGATGATGGAGCTAGAAGAATTAGACGAACAAAGGATTCATGCATTTAACAACTTGTTGGTTCAAAAGAGGAAAATCTCCAAGACTTACAACGAATGGTGAAAAATAAGATTTTTCAGTAGGATATCTGGTATGGAAAATGATCATGCCAATAGAACACAAAGATAGAGAATTCGGCAAGTGGTCTCCTAACTGGGAAGGGCGATCAGAGTCCTGAATGTCCTGAGAGGAAACTCCTACTGGTTAGAGAGTCCCGAGGGAGAACTCCACAAAGATACATCAATGGTTAGTACCTCCAAAATATTTTCTCACTATGTAGGAATGTATGGAAAAATCTTTATAAAGGCCAAATTATGGCCCTATTAGAGGTCACTATCATTTACCTTTATGTTTAGCTTTATCTTGATCTCTGACAAACCACTAATATGTCTTAAAGTCTTGTATGAGAACATTTGATGTAAAGTTTGTCTATCGAGGCCACTACACATGAATAAATAATTAGCCAACTTATGACTTGCTAAAAAAATGGATAACGGATGATTTCCTTCACTGTTTTGTAGAAGACATCTAAAAAGAAATTACATGAAAGCATGTAAAGAGCTAAAGTCATGGCTAAATCTTGCAAAGTTTGGCCAACATGCCATTTATGCCATACACAAAATAAGCATGCCAACTCATGGTCAATTTCAGCAAAACATGAAATAACATACATACATACATATCTACAATGATAGAAAAATCGTGCAAATGGCCAACAATATGACTAATTTCTATGAAATAGGGTCCTTAGCCATTTCATTTACAAACCAGTCAAAGTTTAGTTACAAATCCCAATAAACAGATGGGCTAAAATAAATTCATCACATAAAAGACTCATACCTATCCAAAAGTTCAAAGTCACAACATACATTAAGAGTTAAATACTGTCAGCCGACAACAAGACACTAAAAATTATCAAAGTCAAAAGTACGAGACAGATTTCACCCCGGAACAACATAATCAAAACGCCTCTACCCAACTGTCACTCACTCCTCCTCTCAGGTCCTCAACTGGTCATTATTAGATCTGAGGAAGCTACTTAAATACTGATTTTCTGATGGAGCCCTTGATGACACATCTATAAAGCTCGGCCTTTGGCCCGCATTGCCACTCGTTCATACTCCAAGGTAGTAATCTGCTCTTTATGAGCCTTAATCTTCACTTCCATCAACCTCAACCCAGCTCTCAAGTCATTGTTGGACAATTATGACCCATAGCATCACTATTTGTACATACCATGGTGTTGTTGTACAAATTAACTATGTGACAAAGGAAATTGCCCTTTTAACATTTGTAATTGGATTACCTAGATGTATAAATGATAGAAGGTCCATATGATTAGTTCCGGATTGAGATGATATGAGACAGTATCAATCCACGAAGGTTTAATCATTAAATATCCCTAGTCAGAGTATTATCGAGATTGGACATCGATAATGCGTAAAAGACTAGTATTACATTTGTGCGCGTTGTGGGAGCATAACGGTATAGTTCTCATATATTTGGGTATAGGATACTCATGCAAGTGTAATAGGAGGTTGTGTTTACCGATGGTACGAAAACAGCTTCGCTCTGGATAGACCCCTCGAAATTCCATTGGTAGTATGACTATGTGTGTAGGTGTATTTGGTCTTAACCCGAGACTTGCACCGCTAATACTTGTGACAATCAATATACTTTGGTTTTGGTCGTCCAGGGCTTTAAGAGGTTCTGTGTACACCTCTTCTGGGTATATTGAGAATCGTAGTGTATTGGGTGTGATGTCAAGACGGAAGTATCACTCCAGTCATAGTGGAGATGATGATCACGTAGGATACGAAATTGGTGCTCTTATGTACTGCAGTCATCGGGATAATATGACTAAGTCATGATTATCCGATTATAGAGACTAGTTACCAGAGATCCGATATGTGCTTCGTACGGGGCAGACACAATTCCAGCCCCAGGCCTAGCACGTGACATTCGATACTGGATCGTAATATGCAATACTACGTATACTACGCCTGATATAGATAATTTATTCCTTTATGAATATTTCTGGAGAATTTGGTAGGCACGGTGCTTTGCTAGAAGCCAACCATGTCTTGTAAATCGGTAAAAACGTAGTACTAGGTACGCACGTGTTCGGATAGTCTGACGATCGGATTTACTGGCAACATTTCGGGGATCTCATGGGTCGCTTCCCGAAGATTCACCGATGACGTATGACTCGCACTTTATTAATTTGGGATTAATTATAAGAGAGAGAAAATTAATCTGGGATTAATTACAGAGATATTTTATCTGGGATAAAATATTATTTAAAAGAGAGAGAACGATTAATTTGGAATTAATCGATAAAATAATATATTTGATATATTATACGAAATTGGATTTCGACGCGGAATTAAAATTAGATTTTAATTCGGGCGAACGAGTTAATTTAGAATTAATTTGTCAGCGACGTGAAAAGTAATTTTGCTAGGCAAAATTATTTAATTGAATTTGATTTAATTACGTCGCAACGGAAAATTCGTTAATTCGGAATTAGCGAAACCGAGCCCGAGAGTGTTTGCGGGCGCACTCGCATTTCGAATTCAAGTGCGGCCCACAAGTCACATCAAGCGTCAAATCATTAGTCACTTTGATTGATGTGATGTCTAGTCACTTTGAGTGATGTGACAACTTGTCACTTGTGATTGATGGTAGTGGTTGGATGGCTTAAATGCCATTTACCAAATTTTGAATTTGGTATATCTTTATTTGTTTTTGGAAATACAAACAAACTAACACATTTTCTTCTTCTTCTCTCTTACACCTTTCGGCCAAGGGCCAATTTTTCCTTCTTGTCTTTCATTTTGCCGTGAACCACAACAAGGAAAATGTGAAGTTTTGTGGCAAAATTTCAAGAGTGCTAGCACACATTCGGGGTCTTACGAAGGTGATAGGGAAACCCACCCGTGGGCATGGAATGCACACCCAAGGTTGGAGCTTGGCCGAGCAAATGGAGCCCAAAATGGAGGAGCAAAACCGTGAGCCACCTTGGAGGAAAGCTTGAAGATTTTTGTTGTTCCTCGCATCGCAAAAGCCGATCAATGTAAGTATGATTCTGCCATGCTTCTTTGTTGTATTCGCACATGTTTCTTGCTTGAATTGATCTTGGGACTAATCTAGAAACCCAACAATGGTATCAGAGCCATTTTGAGCATGAAATTGAAATTATGGTAAAATTGGGTAAAATTGATTTGAGCATGTTTGAGTGAAATTGATTGTTTAAATATGCTTGAATGATGATAACATGGTGTTATGCATGATAAATTTGATGAAAATTGGATTGGATCAAATTTTCCCTAATCTATTGGCTTGGCCGAAAGTTTTGCAACCCTAAATGTCATGGAATTTTTTGATTTTGATCATTAGATGAGTTGAAATCATTTGGGTAATGTTGATTTAGGATTTAATTTGATTGAAACCGAATCGGACAAAGAAATTCCTAATTGTCGTGACTAACTAGCATGGAAAATGATTGATTTTTGATTCAAATGTGTTTGACATGTTTTGATGATAATAAGCATAATTAATTGAGTATATTAGTATTTTGGAAATGTTAATTTGGATAATTAATTATGGCATACACTTTGGTTAATTAAATTATGAAATTTGGAATTTTGGTAATTTAATTAATTGGGCCAAATTTGGAATTGGGCTTGTAAAGTTGTAATTGGGCTTAATGGGCTTGGTTGGGCCAAGTTTTGTTTAGGCTAATTGGTTGGATCCAATTTGGCCCAAAACCATATCCATAAAGTCCAAATATGACTTAATGGACCTTTAATTTTAATTGGGCCTAATGGGCCTAAATTGGTTTCTTGGCAAATAAGGGTGATTCCTTAAATGGGCTTTGGTATTTGGGTTTGTCCCATATTGACCAAAAGTCCATGCCTTAAGAAATTAATTAAAAGCCCATTGGACTTTAATTAAATTGACATTGGATGTTAATCGGGCTTTGAGACCCGTAACGATTAGATTTAGAATCTAAGTCGTAAAGGCACATTAAAAGTGTAGTTATTTAATTTAGAATTAAATATAGAATTAGTATTAAATACAAATTAAATTGGATTTAATATTGTAGTTTAATATAATTCGAGAATTCGTACTTTGAGTACTTATTCGTAAAACGAGTTTGACTCGCGCAAAATCAAATCGTTGTTTGAACATTGGATGGTCATTATATTCAGATTAATTAATTGGATTAGATTGATTGATAACATGCTTTGTGTGAATACATGTATGCGATGTATGAATAATGTATATTGGATGGATATTAGATGGGTGAGGGCAATTTTGGAAATTGTTGTAATAAATTTAGATTTTATTAATTGGACCTACGTGTCCAGCCTATTACCTCTTGACTCTGTGTATTTCTCTTCGCACATGTTCCCCTCAATGTAAATGAGGTTTCTTTAGAAGTGTTATGTAATTGGGTAGAAGTAATACTTGTGCTAGCGGGAGAGAGGAAATGGAGAGATTTGTTCTAGGAACAATGTGTTAAGTATCCATCCGCATATCATTATTATATTTATTTACTTACGCGCTTTATTATATGTTTAGAATGCATGTTTAAGGGTGTATGAAGATGAGAACTAACAAAAATAATTAATTGGTTGCCAATTACGCGAAAAACTCTCACTACATATTAAGTGTTTTTCCTTCCATTGAGTGATTCTTACTCAAGATCCAAGATTGGCACTGGTTTGTTGGCCAAAGTCAAGACCTTTGTCCGTCGCGGATGTGTTTGAATCATGAAGGCTTTGTTCCATATCGGTGTCTTGTCCAAGTTGTGATTTGTTGGCCAAAGTCAAGATCACTTCTTGTCCATCGACATCGATTACGAAGCTTTCCAAAGTCAATGGGTTCCGCTTAACTGGGATCACTAAGTTTGTTGTGCCAAAGCCAAGGCTTAGTTGATTCAGAGGAAAAAAGGTTAGGCAATATATTGGATATATTGGCATATATGGGATATATGTTTCGGACTTGGATGTCCACCTACTGGATCTAGGAATTTTATAGGATTCAATTGATCTTAGAGATCTACCTAGTTAATTATCATACAATTTGTTGGCCAAAGTCAAGATTGTGTGTTATTTAACGGGATCCTAGCCCACTAGGAAACCAGGTTTCCCGAGTACTCCACAGAGGGTTAGAGGCTCGCCGAAAAATAGTGGGAGGCAAATATTAAATTTACAATATTCGTTTAGTTACTTGTCATACGCGTTCATTTCAATTTTTCGTCAATACGTAATTATTTATTAGTTGGACTAATATTTAATCGTTGTTTTAATTAAACAGTTGGACTGTAGTCAAACTACTTCAATTAATAGTTGATTTTATAATTGGATTATAGTAATCAATATAATTGAATTTAACCTATTAAATTATAGTTGATTATGTAGTTAGACTATAGTAATCATTATAATCAATAGTACCTAAAATCGTTGATTCGATAGTTGGACTATTGGAATCAAGATAAATGATAGATTAATGTTTAAAATATAAACCTGGGTGAAAATATTTTGAACGACTTTAATTTTCAAATTGGGAATAAAATCTCAGGATAGTTCTGGGTAACCGAGAAGTTACTTTATTTGATAGAGTGACGTCTCGAGCCTAAGCCCGGAGTTGACCAAATAGTAGAACATGATATTTGGAATATTTATGTGATGATAACTTTAGTGTTTAATCTGTTATGCTTTCCGCAAAGACTCCTTAATTTCTTAATCAGAACTAAGGATTAGATTCTTATAGTATGATAATGAAATTGAAGGATCTTCATAGATTTATCCTTACATCTTAGAAGTACAAATTGCAATAGAAAATTCTTGGAGAGTTAATGGCTATACTCAATGAGACAAAGCCAGAGTTTGCAATAGGGCAAGAAGCGTAAGGCGCACCTTACTTCGACATCCCAGAATGCCAAGGCTTGGCCAAAGGCTTCTGGAGTGTGGAAAAGGGGCAAAGGCAAAATCATTATAATCTTCTGGGAAGACAAATGATATATCCCAAAATGTCTGCCTAAACTGTGGCAAACGGGGTCACAAGAAGCATGACTGCTAGACAAGGCAGACATGAAGGAAGAAAAGACGAGGCAAGGCTCCGGCTTTAAATATATTTGTTATAAACATTTTCACTACTAGTATTAAAATTAGATTTTAGATACTGAGTGTGGTACATAAATATGTACTGATGTGCAGAATCTGCTGACAAGCAGGATACTGACTTCAATTGAGATTTATCTGCGAGTCAGAAACGGGACGACGGTCACTGTTTTAACCGTAGAAACCTAAGTTTAGGAACTACCCTTCGGGTGTGTACTTAAATTAGGAAACTGTTAAAATGTAACTAGTTTGACTAGAAACATTATCTCTATATCAGAGTTTAACCCGTTGCGGGTATATCTTTATATTCTAGACACTAAAGTGTTTTAATTTATAAAGATGATATTGAGATAAACACATTAGATGTGAATAACAGTATTTATATTTAGAATATAAATGAATCTCAAACATAATACATGACAAACAAATAGCTCAAACTGATTTGATCAGATAAGACTTATTTGTGGCATTGTTGTCTGGGACACAATTAACAAGACTCGTATATCCACACTTTCGAAGAGTGGATACTAGAACGGATTTGATTCTATTCAAATGATGTCTACGAATCTAGTTTATTAGGCAAAGTGCCTAAAACACATTTTACTTGGTAAAAGTACAAATGCCACCGATCTGTTAGCCCTTGTTTATAGTGACGTAAGTGGGCCCATGTCTAGCTAGGCTAGAGGTGGATATGAATTTTTCGTGACCTTTACGGATGTGGCATCGCGTTATGGTTATATGTTTCTTTTGAAACACGAATCAGAAACTTTTGATAAATTCAAAGAGTTTCGACACGAAGTAAATAAACAGACCGGCTAAAAGTATTAAAACCGTCACGATTAGACCGTGGTGGAAAATACTTAAGCAATAAGTTTCTCAAATACTTGAAAGAGTATAGTATTCTTTCAATGAGGACTCCTCCCGGAACACGTCAGTTTGACGGTGTGTCCAATGAGAGAAACCGAATTTTGTTGGACATGATATGGTTAATCATGAGTCGCTCTGAGCTACCATTTCCTTCAAAGGATACGCATTAAACAGTGCAAAACTTATTTTGAATAAGGTTCCATGAAAATTTGTTTGACAGACTTCATATTAGATATGAACATGAAAGAAACCGGGTTTTCTCATTCCTGGTGATTTGGGAATGCTGGGCATATGTTTGGATGATACCAAACTAAAACCCAAATCGGATAAGTGCCTAAGTTGTAGGTTATCCTAGGGAAACCAAAATATAGTACTTATACAAATCACAAGAGAACAATGTAATTGTTGCTCTCCATGCAGTTTTCCTAAGAGGAATTCCTATATGCAGTGGTAAGTGGGAGGAAAGTAAAACTCGATGAAAATCGGAGTAATACTATTCCAGGCACCGATTCCTTAATGGAACACAAATAGTTCATCAAAGATGAAACTATACCAATAATCTTCTAATACACAAGAACCGCGATAGTCGGAGAGAGTCAGAAAACAACATGGGGTATGGGTTTCTGATCTCACCTCATAAAGATGTCAATCTTATTGAGGAATACGAACTGACTACATATGAGGAAGTGATACAAGGTATCGACTCCCTATTATGGCAAAGTGCCATGAAGTCCGAAATGGATTCCATGTATATCAACTAAGTTTAGACACTAGTTGTTGTACCGGAAGGCATTGTGTCTATTGGTACTATACAAATCTTCAAGGAAGACATACATGGAAGGCAACATACCAATGTACTAAGTTGGGCTTGTAGCGAAAATGTATCGTTATCAACATTGTGTCGATTACGACGAAACCTTTTAACTGTTGCCATGGTTAAATCCATTTGGACAATGCTTGCTAATGCTGCATGTTTCATTTATGAAATAAGGCAACTGGAACGTCAAAATCGATTTCCTTAAATGGAAACCTTTTGGAGGATGTTTACAACATCCTGACGGTTTTGTCGTACCAAAACAAGCAAACAAGGTTTGCAGGTAATTCGATACATGGATGGATTGAAGCAAGCATAAAGTTCTTGGAATTGTCGTTTTGATGTAATCATAATGGTATATGATTTAATTCAAAAACGAAATGATTCTTGTGTATATAAGGAGGTTAGTGGGAGCGCACTGACAGTGAATGTCCTAAATAAATGATGACATGTCATTTCTTGGAAATGATATTCCCATAATACAATCGGTGAAAGCTTGGCTTTCATGAAAAATTCTCCGTAGAATTCTTGGGAGAGACAACCTTTATTCTAGGAATAAAGATCTACTGGGATAGATTTAAGGTTGTTGGCACTCTCCGAGAACTCGTACATTGAAATAAATGTATGCGACCTGGTGTCTCATATGCTTTGAGCATATGGAGTCACAATCAAGCCAATCCAAGTGATAGTCACTGGATTGATGTTGAGAACATCTTTTAGTATCTTAGATGATCTAAGGATGCTTTCTTAAGCTATGGAGAATAAGAACTTGAAGTGACTAGGTTCACTGCTGCAAGTTTCCTAACCGATAAAAATGACTATAAGTCGTAATAACGGTATTATACAGTTTGAATAACGGAACAATGAGCTGGAAATCTTCTGTGCAAGATACTGTTACCGAATAAACAACAAAAGTGGATTATTGTTGCAGCTGAGGCAGTAATGGAAGTCTTTTGGATCGATAATAATCCTAATCAGATTAGGAGTAGTTCTGTTAGCAGCTGAGCTAGGCTACAGCACAGGCTAAAGAATTAATGGTCTCATCAACGATCCAGATATATACTTCAATATTCATCTGATTCGTTCGGATCATACATCGTGGCGATGTGATGATCGAATAAATCGCATCAGATGATAACCATGTAAATCCGCTGACGAAAGCCATTCCTCGGCAGAAGTTTGAGCAAACCGTACATAGTTTGGGTGTAGGACACTTGAGTGAATGGCTATAGGCCAAGTGGGAGATTGTTGGACAATTATGACCCATATCATCACTATTTGTACAGATCATGGTGTTGTTGTACAAATTAACTATGTGACAAAGGAAATTGCAATTTTATCATTTGTAATTGGATTACCTAGATGTATAAATGATAGAAGGTCCATATGATTAGTTCCGGATTGAGATGATATGATACAGTATCAATCCACAAAGGTTTAATCATTAAATATCCCTAGTCAGAGTATTATCGAGATTGGACATCGATAATGCGTAAAAGACTAGTATTACACTTGTGCGCATTGTAGGAGCATAACGTCATAGTTCTCATATATTTGGGTATAGGATACTCATGCAAGTGTAATAGGAGGTTGTGTTTACCGATGGTACGGAAACAGCTTCGCTCTGGATAGACCCCTCGGAATTTCATTGGTAGTATGACTATGTGTCTATGGAAGTCTGAATCAGGGTAGGTGTATTTGGTCTTAACCTGAGACTTGCACCGCTAATACTTGTGACAATCAATATACTTTGGTTTTGGTCGTCCAGGGCTTTAACAGGTTCTGTGTACGCCTCTTCTGGGTATATTGAGAATCGTAGTGTATTGGGTGTGATGTCAAGACGGAAGTATCACTCCAGTCATAGTGGAGATGATGATCACGTAGGATACGGAACTGGTGCTCTTATGTACTGCAGTCATCGGGATAATATGACTAGGTCATGATTATCCGATTATAGAGACTAGTTACCAGAGATCCGATATGTGCTTCGTACGGGGCAGACACAATTCCAGCCTCAGGCCTAGCACGTGACATCCGATACTGGATCGTAATACGCAATACTACGTATACTACGCCTGATATAGATCACTTATTCCTTTAAGAATATTTCTGGAGAATTGGGTAGGCACGGTGCTTTGCTAGAAGCCAACCATGTCTTGTAAATCGGTAAAAATGTAGTACTAGGTACGCACGTGTTCGGATAGTCCGATGATCGGATTTACTGCCAACATATCCGGGGATCTCATGGGTCGCTTCCCGAAGATTCACCGATGACGTATGACTCGCACTTTATTAATTTGGGATTAATTATAAGAGAGAGAAAATTAATCTCGGATTAATTACGGAGATATTTTATCTGGGATAAAATATTATTTAAAAGAGAGAGAATGATTAATTTGGAATTAATCGATAAAATAATATATTCGATATATTATACGAAATTGGATTTCGACGCGGAATTAAAATTAGATTTTAATTCGGGCGAATGAGTTAATTTAGAATTACTTCGTCAGCGACGTGAATAGTAATTTTGCTAGGCAAAATTATTTAATTGAATTTGATTTAATTACGTCGCAACGGAAAATTCGTTAATTCGGAATTAGCGAACCCGAGCCCGAGAGTGTTTGCGGGCGCACTCGCATTTCGAATTCAAGTGCGGCACACAAGTCACATCAAGCGTCAAATCATTAGTCACTTTGATTGATGTGATGTCTAGTCACTTTGAGTGATGTGACAACTTGTCACTTGTGATTAATGGTAGTGGTTGGATGGCTTAAATGTCATTTACCAAATTTTGAATTTGGTATATCTTTATTTGTTTTTGGAAATACAAACAAACTAACACATTTTCTTCTTCTTCTCTCTTACACCTCTCGGCCAAGGGCCAATTTTTCCTTCTTGTCTTTCATTTTGCCGTGAACCACAACAAGGAAAATGTGAAGTTTTGTGGCAAAATTTCAAGAGTGCTAGCACACATTCGGGGTCTTACGAAGGTGATAGGGAAACCCACACGTGGGCATGGAATGCACACCCAAGCTTGGAGATTGGCCGAACAAATGGAGCCCAAAATGGAGGAGCAAAACCGTGAGCCACCTTGGAGGAAAGCTTGAAGATTTTTGTTGTTCCTCGCATCGCAAAAGCCGATCAATGTAAGTATGATTCTGTCATGCTTCTTTGTTGTATTCGCACATGTTTCTTGCTTGAATTGATCTTGGGACTAATATAGAAACCCAACAGTCATTACTCTCATAAACTCACTCTTCAAATTGTTCAACAAAACAGCTACCCTTTCCCTATTTCCCATGACCTCACCAATATCATTCCTCAACCCCGTGGCTCACAAATTTAAAGTATTAAAAGAAGAAAACACATAGGAAATAGATGATGAGAGAATACCCAACTTTTCTGTTATCTATATTGAGGTAAATAGAAGTCGAGATAGTAGAAATGGAAGAAAGGGCAAAGTCCTTTTAGTTATCAGATAGGCTTGAGATATCTAAGGTAAGGATCTGCCTTAAAGTGATATTGGCCTCTGTTATGGTCTCTCGGGAAGGGTGCCAATTAGAAGCAGCCGAGGATACCTTAAAAAATGAAAAGTCCAAGACTGCTAAAAAATCTTTAATCTCAGCGAGATGACTGACCTCAAAGATTAACTGAAATAGAAGAAATATAGAGGAGAAACAGTAAGTGAGTAGACAAATATCATAACGAGGGGCAAACACAAAAAAAACGTGTTTACTTGGACAAGAGAAAATGTCGGGACATGATCTTCAGACTCGTAGGCTGAAACAACATGCACTTCCCCTTGGGTAGAACTGGAAGACACAGACGTAGTTGGCAGTTCAGAGAAACCAATGTTGACAATGGACGGCTTAGGCTGGATCGCATCCACTTCTATAGGAGGATCAAGCTCAATGGGTTTATCAGGAGAGGAAATGAGCTTGGAGGATAACTTGCAGTAGGATTGCGCCCAAGAAGATCGCCGATGACCCTGAAATCTAGACGAATGAGTTGGCTCGACTTTTTTTTGCTGAGGCAGTTCTTGTTGGAGGAGTTTTCCTTTCCTTGTCTGGAACTGCAACATCCAAAGGTATCTCTTGAGAATCATTACCTGCATACACAAGATAGCAGAGTAAGAGTAAAAAAAAGGAAGAAATAAAAGAGATTCTACTAACAATAACGCAGAGGAAAACATGAATGTGAGGAACTTGGGAAACAACTCGCCCCATCAGGAGTTGAACTCATGCGTAACTTTTTTCTCGTCAATCAGAAGCCTCACTAAAGGAGCAGTCTTGGAAAAAAAGGCTTGGCAAGAACCCAACTCTGCAGAGATCTCATCCGTGAAAAAAGTTTGTCTATCCCGAAGATACGGATGCAGAAAAGTAGGGCAATAGAACAGCTCCTGCAGAAATACAAACTGCCAGAACTAAAAAGTTGGGAAATATAACCCCAACGTGGCGAAGATAGGCATAACGAAAGAGGCACCGGTAGAAAGATAGCTGAAAGACAGGATTCAGGACCATTGGGTTTGGAAATCTTTGAAAAGATGACCATTTACGACTAGAGAAAAATTTAGGGTCATCCATCAATGGCCACTGGAGGAAGACTGAAAGATGTACAATGTCGGCCCATCAAACATGGCCAGCAAATATGACAGCACATGTTTCCATGACCAGGAAAAATTGCATCAAATCAAGGGGGAACCAAAAGTACCTCATGGAAAAGGCTCAGTAGATCCCTCAGTCCTGAAATCCGAAAATAGGCAAATAGCCACAACTATATAACTTAAAGACAACCATTAGCCCTGGAAAAGGGTGTAACCACAGTAATACGGGCCAGAGAATGGAAGATAGAACCAAGATGCATACAACCCAAAGCCACCAGATGACCTCCGACAATGGCTCTCACAACCGCAACATATTTTTTGGTAGCATACCCTTGAAAGCGGCAGAAAATATACTGACATACTAAGACCCAAAGAAAAACCATGTGCTCTTCATCGGATGGTGTGGTGGCCCATTTATTGTTAACAACGGAGGCATGTGAAGCATATTCCTTAGATGAGATAGGCTCAAAGGGTGGTAACCCATCAATGTCAATCAAGGCTGCAGACTCATCTCCAATAATAGATAACTCATTCAATGCTATAATATCTCTCAAGATGATAGACATGAGACCAAAAAGGAACGCGAAAGAGTTGTATGACCAAGACTACAAACAAAGGGCACCACCTAAAAGATCATACACAGGCTTGATCGGAATCCAGGTCATCAGATTCAAAGATGAAATGGCAGTAGCATCCCAAATAGTCTGATATCGCAGAGACAGTCTATCAATCCAATACCACCACAATTGACTCCAACGCGGCCATAAATTGATAAGGCCCATAAGCTCTCGATGAGTGAATGAAAGAGGAAGCTCACGAAACATTGACTTAATCAGATTTGCTGAAATAAGACTTTATCAAGTATCCCTCCTTCAATTTGGGAGGAGCGAACTGTAGAACAAATAGATTCAGAAGAGAAAATAAATTGAGAACTGATGTGAGATCTCATGCATGACAAAATAAGGGTTTAACAATAGAGGACCAAACAACCAATGTGATAATAATGAATGTAGTAAGTCAAAACTAGAGCGTCTATGGTATGAATCAAAACCTTACTCTATGTAGTTATGTATGAATCAAAACTTTAATCTATATAGTTATAAGATAAGTCAAATATATGAAAGTAATAAAAAGAATCAATATCAGCAATTTGTCGACAGAGTGGAAAATCGATAGTAAAAAAAACCACTCCGGGAATAGGCTACCACCTCAATCCACTATAATATGGAAAACTTACAGCGATGGTATATGACCTATGGTGAAAACTTCACTGACTCGAATACCTCTAAATTATAATAACTCGAAGAACTCCCCGAGCTTGCACCAAACGACCTTCTTCAGAACCTCTGAAGTCTCTGAGCGGATCAACCTTGCGAACTCGCAACGCCAGAACTCTGACTACTGCTCTTCCTTCTTGTGAACTCTGAAGGCTTAGGAAATAATCCTAGGATTGTGTTTCTATGTTGAGGGTCAATCAAGGATCAATATCACTAAGACAAAGAAGACAAGGTAATCAAGAAAATCTTCAATGTGAAAAGAAAGAAGAAACTAAGTGTATGTAGGCTCTCTAAATTGTGTTTCTTACCCTGGTTAAAATGATTAAGTATTTGTTTAAATAGGTAGGGTAAAGATAAGTTTTTCCTTGTGCAAAACCAGCTCAAAAACACGTCCAAAATAATCCACTTACGCACATCCGTTCGAAAGCTACAAGAACACGTGATGAACGTGAGTAGTTTGCAAAATCGTTCGAACGTCCTAACGAACACATAACCAACGCGAAGCCTCTAGAAGATTTTATTTGAACCCAATGACGAACGTGACTCGAATGTTTGGTATCTGAAAGATTTCGTTCGAACATTAATACGAACGTTCCACCAACGAACTCGACAAAGACCTGCTTATGATATCTTCATGCAAAGTCTTCCAATTACTTATCCAATTGCTCCAAGATCTTCAAGGCTCATTACAACTCAATTGAAATTATTTTATTACAGATATTTCCAACAAACATGGAAATTACTTATCCAATTGCTCCAAGATCTTCAAGGCTCATTACAACTCAATTGAAATTATTTTGTTACAGATATTTCCAACAAACATGGAACTAAAAATCTCTCTCATTTTGCCATTCCGTGACAAAACCACATAATAGAAAGATTATAGTAAAAGATGCAAAAATAACGTAGCCAACTACCAACCATTAAGACAGTGACTTATTATACTACGGTAATCTAATACCTAATCAAATAGTCTTGAAGTCGAAGATGCAATACCACACACAACCACTAATCTGCTCACGCATGAAACATCTACAACAACAATATACTTGTGAAAAGCATAAGGATTATATAGAGCATATAAACTAAACAAAAAATATTCCTCATGCATTGTGTTGAATTAAAAAATATATCATACTCTTTTTTTGTCATGAAATGACAAAAGGTACGCTAAAACCCATGCAATAGAATGAAAAATAGACACACTAGCTACTATAAACCTAATTTACTCCCCCTCACTGATAGTACAACTAAGTCAGTGAAAATAACACATCGGAAGTAAAGGGAATAGACTCACTATTATGCAACACTAAATGAAATGCAGTATGCAAAGACATGAAATAGACACAAGCACACACAATGAGTTTAACAAAAAAAAAACTAGTAAAAAACGACTCAAAATAGCATTTTAAGCAAGTACAATGAAACCAAGTCAGTATTCAACTGTTTATGACATAATATAATATGAAATATTTTTGGTAATGCTCAAGAATACATGCATGCATATGACATAAACACCCAAGCATAGCAAGCACTTACGTGAAAAATAAGTGCACAACTAGAGAATACCTAAGACCTTATTTTATGAGTGGGACAAAGCCAAAAAAATCATGAAGTGATCCAAAATGATCTATGTTTGTTGGGCCAAGTTAACTTGAAGTTGTGGCTGATTGCATGGTTTGGTCAAATTGATGTATTTGAGTCATTTTGGTGGATTTGGAAGATTCTTTGGGTTATAGAGTTTGGGCCATGCATGAGAATTTATATGAAATCTTTATTATATCTAAGGCAAGAATGAAATGGGTCTTGGACACGCATGTGCTGCCTTGATTGATTTTCGGCTTAATTTTCGAATGGTGCATTAGTAGTGGTGGGATTTGCGCAATCTTCGTATTTTGGCCGTCCGATTTTAGTGATTCAAGTTGCATTAAAAAAAGTACTCATGGATATACAACTTTATAATTTATAGAAAAGTCTAATCCGGACTACTTCTTGGACAATATACAGATGCAAGTTATCGCTACAGCTTTTATGTTTTATATTTATTAGAGTTATTTGATGTTTAAGTGCTCGACTGACCTTTAATTAAATTAAAAAGAACATGCATGGAAATTTGAAGGATTTTATATGTTATTTGGTTTATTTTACTATGGTTTTATTATGTTTGGGTAGAATTAGGGTTAACCACCAATTTAAAGAGGCATTATTCATTGTAATGAGAGAAAAAAAACTATCTTTTAATAAAAATCACAATTTTTATGAGACTTAAGTAACACTCAACTTGTTCTCATTGACTTTGGTTTATCAAAGGCTTGGTAACCCTTTGTGGCTCCCTCTTAGCACTCTAGGTTTCTTTTGTTGGCTCTTTAGAGGTTTAGAGTTTTGATTCCGAACTACCTTGGCTTTCTTGTGAACGATCTCAATCTCATGTAGGTTTGTTTGGCTTGTTCCAGACAGGTTCTCATCAATTGGTATCAGAAGTAAAGGTTCCAAGGTTAGATTTTATCGTTTGATTTTCTTTGTATTTCGTTCATAAAAAAGCAACAATTTCGTTTTTTGTTTCCATTCAGTTTTGCTTCTTGTTTTTGTCATAATATTTCCATCAGTTTTTACTTCTTATGTTTTGTTCTTGCCTTATTTCAATTCAGTCATTGTCTTAATTTTGTATGTTTGCATAATTGCCTTGTATTCTTGAGTCATTAGAGTAAAAAAAAATCCAAACATAAAAAAAAAAAAAAATTATCGTCCAGAATTTTCAACCGCGTACCAAACTTTAAACATTTGTATCTTTTAATCCAGTAAGAGTTACGAGACCCATAATATATTGGTTTATAAGTACTCGAGGAGACGAATTTTGATAGTGGTTGGCCGGACTCTGTCTGTGTACATATCGAGTCTCAAAATCTCTATCAAACATTAGTTACGGGATCAGTCTAGTTTCAGTTTCACTTGTGTTCTTGTTTTGGTTTTGGTGCTGGTGTTTTGAGTCAGTTTCTTTGTGTTTTTTCGTGTTCTTAGTGATTCTTTGAGCCTTTAATCATTATTGTTGTCTTTCAAGTAATGGTTTAATTTATATATATAATCTGATGGACACAAGGGTATTTATCTTTCGCACAAAATACCTTATCAATAGTAAATTGTGAGTATGATTATTAATTAAAGGAATCACACAACTTTAGCTAGCACTACCCTTGCGAAAAAATGGGATTACCATTGATACCTCTTGATAGACCATATACGTGGATGCATGATTTTGGAGAGTTCGAGGTTGATAAACATGTTGTGGTACGTTTTGCAATTGGGAAGTATATTGACCAAGTAGTGTGTGACGTGGTTCCCATGTGTCATACGCATGTTTTATTGGGTAAGCCTTGGTATAAAATCAATAAAGTAGTTTATGATATGTATATTAATATGTATAAATTTATGTATGGTGGAAAAATTATCAAGCTTGTTCCTTTAACACTATAAAAGATCTATAAGGAAGAGTTGTACATGCAGAAGAGTGAAGAATAGTGGGCTAAGATTAGGCGTATGATTCCTGAGTTTAGAATGTTACTAGGATAGTTTCCAGAATTGATAGAGAAAAAGACGTTGGTAAAATGTGAAGTGAAGAAGGATATGAGCATAGCCTTGAGTAATGAAATGAAACATGTTGAAATTTTTATGAATAAGAGTGAGGTGGTTGATGATGTTGATGATAATGATTATATTGATGTGAGCGATAACATTAGTGCTGCTGATTTGGTTGTTCATGATGCCAATGGGGTGCTTGAAGTTACCGTTCAAAGTGAATATCATGTGGAGCAATATGAATTTGGTTATGAGGCCATTGGTTATGAGGTGCAAAAAGTGCATGTGGTCGAATATGTATAGTGTGATCAGATTGTGGATGAGTGTGTTTATTGTTTAAGGAATCGACATGGGCATGTTGAGTTTTTTTTTTTAAAATGAGATTTCAAATGTGAATTTAGTTGGGAATCTCTTTAGGGTTGCAAGTGGAGTTTAGAATGAGACTAGGAATTGAGAAATTGAGATGGGAAAAGTATTGAAAAAAGTCATTCATTGGCTTTATTGACTTTTGCTCACCTTAATCATTCTTTTCCATTTGATTTTATTTTGGCCAAGATTGTTGTCACATTGATCTTGTCATTTTTATCTATTATCCAGGTTCATTTTCGAAGGCGAATCATTTTCAATAAAAGGGAGAATGATGTGATCCAAAATAAGCTCTGTGTTTTGGGCCAAGTTAACTTGAAGTTGTGGCTGGTTGCATGGTTTGGTCAGATTGGTGTATTTGGGTCATTTTGGTTTATTTGAAAGATTCATTGGGTTCTAGAGTTTGGGCCATGCATGAGACTTTATATGAACGCTTTACTATGTCTAAGGCAAAAATGGAATGAGACTTGAACGTGTATGACCTACCTTGATTGATTTTCGGCTTAATTTCTGAATGGTGCATTAGTAGCGGTCATATTTGCGCCATTTTCGTATTTTGGCCATAATGTTCTCATTTGATGTCCGATTTTGGTGATTTAAGTTGCATTTGAAAGATAGCTCATGGATCTAAAACTTTGCAGTTCATATAAAACTCCAATCTGGACTATTCCTTGGATAAAATACGGACGCAAATTATCTCTATAGCTTTTATGTTTTATATTTTTTTAAGGTTATGTATCAGTTTAAGTGTGTGGCTGAACTTTAATTAAATTAGAAAGCTCATGCACGAAAATTTGAAGGATTTTATGTGTTATTGGGTTTATTTTTCTAGGGTTGTATTATGTTTGAGCAGAATTAGGGTTAACCACCTATTTAAAGGGTCATTATTCACTGTCATTAGAAAAAACATATCTTTTAATAAAAATCACTATGTTCATGAGACATGCGTAACCCTCAACTTGTTCTCATTGACTTTGGCTTATCAAAGGCTTGTTAACCTTTGTTGTGCCCTTTTAGTAATCTAGCCACCATTTCTATGGACTCGCAAACCTCGCTTTCTCCAGGGACCATCAACACTGTAAGAAGCCCGATGTCATGCGTTGTCACGCCTTTTTTAACCAGCGTGCGTGACTCACCCATGAAGCCACCATGGTTCGTACTTTATCTGCAACTGCTCCATGGTCACCACGTACATATTATGCGTGACAACAGATGCGCAGGTAGCCCCTGCTTCGTTGTCACTCGCGCTGTCCCATGACACCTTCAAGATGTGCCCCATGACAATTATGATTGTCACCCACTTACAGCGGTCTGCTTCATTTCCTCCTTCGTAACTGCCAACGTCGATGACCTCTTCTGTTTTGGTCACTCTTTTGCCCGCTCCTACCATGACACTCTCATCTACATCGTGCGCTCTACCCTAGACAGCCTCAATGATAGACGCTCCATCTTCAATATCAACTCCCCCATGTATGCCAAAGGAGCAACTATTCCTTCTACTTCTCTATTGTTCTCGGCGGTTCTAGGGCTCTCTCCTTCTCTCCGCTTCGCTCAATTCTCTACAGGTAAATATTACTCCCCTAATTGGAATGCATTTTTGTGGCTTGACACATTTGATATGTTGGGAAATTATTCTGAGTTTGTGGATGATTGTTTGAGGAATTAGGGGTGCTGAATGGTTGGAGGAAATTATATCTGTGTTGCGGCCAATGGCTTGCTTTTGTTAAAATCTTGGTGAGAAGGGTGTTTGGGAGATATTTGTGTAGTTGGAGATGTTAGAAGGGTCATTGTAGTGGGGGTCTTTTATGAAGGAGTATGGAGAACTGCCTAAGAACTTCGAAGGAGTGGAATAACTGTTTTTAGCCATTTTAGGCTTTTTAGAAGAAGATGTGGAAGAATTAATGTTTATACTTAATGGCTTACTTGTTAGGATTTTCCTCTTTGTGCAGGTATGACTCTAAACAGTGTGAGCCCTGTTTCTCGCTCGGTTCCATCCACGTCAATTTCCTCCTCCAAAGGAAAGATGAGTGGTTTTGTATTCCTCCTTGTTTACTACTTCTTTATGAATATCATTCTTTGTATTTTGCTTCAGGCTTCGATCCATTTCTACCAACCTAAAAGTGTTTGATAGGTCACCGATAGGCTCTTTAGGTATTCTTCTGTCTTAAATTAGAGTAGTTGTTTAATCCCGCACATGGTTAGAACCTTAGACAAATTTCAAATTTTTCATTATATGATATTATACTGTAATTATCGTTATCATGTTTGAGAATATGATATAATATGATATGGTTAAATAATCTGTTTTTGTTTGGTTTTATGGTATGATATGATTCCAAAAATGATAAATGACTAAAACACCCTCAAATACATAAATTCATATTAAATCCATTTTTTGTCCATAAATTAGATTCAATAAAAGACATAAATAAATTCTTATTAAAATATCACCAAATGCATATCAAATTATTATTCACTAATCTAAAATCAATAAATCATAATAAAAATTAATGTACAAAATGGATAATAAATATGAAAAATCACATTCTTAATAAAAAATATATTTGAAAAATAATTCATAATATATAAAAATTTCATCGAATTTAAATTCATACAATCCATAATATCATCCAAAACAATCTATTTTTTAAATCGCACAACCCATAATTTAAATAGTTCTAAATAAATTAATATTAAAAAAAATGATATTTTAAGAATTGACATTTTAAAAAGAGAGCCAACTCTAATCTAAAGGTGAGTTTAACTATTGTTATTATGAATATAATATATTTAATAGGGTAGAATTGATATTTTAAAATTTTATTAAGGATATTTTAGTAATACAAAATTATAAAATCATGACAAACCTCTAACCCTATGTTTGAAAAACTCTTCAAAATTCATGATTTTCGAATTATTAGATTATAATGAGAAACTGTACTATGAACATAGAAGTCAAAGAAAATAATAATTTGAACTATACCATACTATAGGAAGACAGGACAAACCATGAAATAAATAATGTACAAGGCTGAATGTTACTATGGCTTAACCTCCGATTCTCATACCCCAACACCAACAGGACCCATATGTATTATTTACCACAGGCAAGGACAAATTCGTCAATAAATTAAAACTTCTAGGGTTTATGCAGGGCTTTTAACTCAAAGCACTAACATTTCAAAAACCTCTCTATTTTTCTTCAATGGAACTTCACCAAATCCCAAACTAGCCCTAAAATTCCCCCAAAATTACTGCTTTTACCCTTCGAACAACCGCAATTTACCAATGCTGAGACTCCTGTCGTCCTCCGCCGCCACGTCATGTCGCGCCCACGCTTTAACCTCTGCTACTTTCCGAAACGCCACCGAACCGGCGCCGTTTTTTAAAGCGCTGAGCCAACTCACTGGCTTGACGACTGGGAGGGGCGGTACGGTCGGGTACATGAGGTTTTTCTGCTCGGATTCTACTGGAACGGGCGATGAAGAGGGTTCGGCAGTTGAAGCCGAAGCAAAGCCCGAACCCGACGCGAAGAGTTCGTCCGCTATTGTGTCTACAAACCCTAGGCTGGAGGATTATTTAACGGTTTGTTTGAAACATTTTTGGTTTTTATGATGGAATTGTGTGTTTGGTTGGTGCGAAAGTTGAAGCAAAGTTGAGAGGAATAAATAAAATGTAGAATGTTGTAAGTGCTTCCTGTAACTATAAGAAAGACAAGAATTTTCTTTAGAGAAAAAGGCATTTGGTTATTTTGCCACTGCAATTATTATTAAAGCAAAATGGGATTTCAGTGGAGTATCTATAATAATAAAATGGGATTTTATTAGAGTATCTTAGTATATTGATGAAAGCAGGGACTAAATTTGCTAAGCTAAGCTAAGCTTCTGTGATTGGGTTGACGATTAGAAAATTAGCTAATGGAATTTTTAATTCATTTGCTAGTTGCTTGAATATTTAACATTTTCATTTAGCATTTCTTATTGGTTGTTTTGTATATTGCAGGTTTTGGCATTACCATTGCCACACAGACCTATTTTTCCAGGTTTCTACATGCCAATTTATGTGAAGGTATAGGAGTTCCTGTTTGTTATATTTCCTATTTTATA
>SKCR01017100.1:0-105462 GCA_019454045.1 Zanthoxylum bungeanum
AAGGACATAATTTTAAAATCTCTCTGAAAATGATAATGGTGGACCATGTGATAAATTCTTTAATATCGTACCGTAGGCACGCGTAACATCTAGTGTGTGTCTGTGTGTATTACATAATATCCAAAATATTAGTGGTAATAAATAAGAAAATGATAATAATTATCGTCGATTATTCGTGATTTTTGTGACAGCATAAATCGACGCTATATTTAGCAATGAAAAAATTCCATCAATGAATTCTATCACAAATGCAAGAAACACTTGTTGAAGCCAACAAGTTGAAGACATCATGCATTTGCATGCATGCAGAACACGCCAAAATTCCACCGAAAGCTTGATGGAAACTGAAATGGTTGCCAACTTGCTGCCAACAAGTGCCAAACCGTGTGACACAGTAGCACATGGTTTAGACACTATAAAGGAGCCATTTATCAAGTGTAAATGCATCCCAAGATCTTGTAATAGAGAGTAAAGTGGTGTGATAGTTTTTTGTAAAACTTAGGGTTTTAAGCTTTATAATTCTTTATTGTGAGTAATATAAAGAAGAGTTTTCTCTCATTTCATCTCTATTGTGTGTGTTTTATCACAACAAGTGGTATCAGAGTTAAGGTTCCACAATGGGATCCCGAAACTCAAAAAAAGAGCTTCGGTTCGAAAAATCGGTTTCGACGAAGGTTTTCAAAAATCAATTTTGAGCATATCAGACTTTTCACATCGAGACGAGCACAGTGGTACTTTTCGGTGATCGATCGGAGCTCCCAGGGCACCGCACGCGCCGACCAGAAAGCTTTCCACGCGCCGCCACTCGCACATGCGCCTGCACGTGCGTCTGAAGATTGAAGACGTTGACTCGGTCGCCACGTCAGCGCCACATCAGCGCCCAGTCAGTGCCACATCACCGGTCACACACAGTCAACAGCATAGTCAGTAGGACAAGTCAGCAACACAGTCAAGAGCCACGTGTCATCCAGTCAGTGCCACATGTCTATCACGTCAGCAAACCCGCCACGTCAGCAAAATCTGATAAATTTCAGATAGGTCCCTGAACTTGTTAGAAATTATATTTTAGTCCCTGAATTTTTTCATAATTTCACTTTAGCCCCTGAACTTTCGGAAATTGCACTTTGACCTATGTAATTTCTGAAATTTGTAATTTGGTCACTGTATCGGATTTTGACAAACAAAGTGTCATTTTCACCATTTTTGATCATTCCGGACGCAACGGTGAGGTTCATTTTTTGAAATTCTGCTTAGAATTTTTATGTAGATGGGGGAGTCGGAAAAATGATTTTGTTGACTAGTACCATTATTTCACATAGAAATGAAGGATGAAAGACCTCTGATATATAAAGGACTATGATGAATCAGTATTTCTAGCGGAGAAACCAGAAGGAATGATCGAAAAAAGTGGAAGAATCTTCACCAGAAAACATGCAGTATTATTCGTCAGTGGATCAACGACAATATTGTGATGTTAGTGAAGATGCAAATGCACATGTCTTGTGGAGAAAGCTGGAGGAGTTTTTTCGTGCAAAGACTGGCAACAACAAGCTGTACTACATCAAAAAGATGGTGGGGTTGAAATACCAGGAAGATACAGCTATGGCGGACCACATCAACGATTTCCTCGGAACAATGAAAGAATTGTCTGGATTGGGCATAGACTTCAGAGATGAAGTAAATGGATTAATACTCATTAATACGTTACCAGAATTTTGGGAAATGTTCAGATCTACGGTGATAAATTCAGCCGCAGATGGGAGAGTCACTATGGAGATGGCGAAAACCAGGATCTTCGAGGAAAAAAAGAGGACGAGAATACATGAGTCAGCATCAGCCTCAACCTCATAAGCTCTAGTGACTGAGAAGAACACCAGAATGTGGAGGAGTAAAATCCGAGGCCCAGGTAAATCAGATAATAACCGAGGTAAATCAAGAACTAGAGATATTGAGTACTACCATTGTAAAAAGAAAGGCCATATGAAGAGGGATTGCTATAAACTGAAGAACGAGCAATCCAGAGACAACAGAAGAGATGGTGACTCTAATCAAGAAAGGGTTGCTACTACCACCGACAATACCTTCAAATAATTATTTATTATATACGAAGAAGATGTTGTGAATCTTGCCAGCCACGAGACCAATTGGGTGATAGATAGTGGCGCCTCCATACACGCCACATTTCATAGAGACTTCTTTTCATCTTACACACCATGGGACTACGGTGCTGTAAGGATGAAGAATGACGGCCAGTCCAAAACCGTCGGTATTGGAGACATCTGTCTTGAAACAGACAACTAGACAAGGCTAGTGTTGAAGGGAGTCAAGCATATCCCAGACATCTGGTTAAACCTGATCTCAACAGGCAAGATGGATGATGAATGTTTCTGCAGCACCTTTAATAACGGCACCTGGAAGCTCACTAAAGGATCAATGGTGATAGCTCGAGGTAAGAAAAATTTAACATTGTATTTGATGCATGCTAAACTTTCCAATAGTAGCATAAATACGGTCAATAGTAATGAGGCAGCCGAACTATGGCATAAAAAGCTCGGTCATATGAGCCAAACGAGGATGGAAGTACTGCACTGAATGAATGTTCTTCCCGGGTTAAAGAACTCACACTTACAGAAGTGTGAACACTGCATGACTGGAAAGCAGAACAAGGTGTTCTTCCAGAGTTCCCAGCCTCGACGGAAACCGGAGGTTCTTGACCTCATACATTTAGATGTATACGGTCTGATGCAGACAAGAACAGTTGGTGGGTCACTTTACTTTGTGACATTCAAAGATGATCATTCAAGGAAGATATTGGCATACATCTTGAAGAGAAAAGATCAAGTATTGAGAGTATTCAAGGAGTTTCATGCCCTGGTGGAGAGAGAAATCGGTAAGAAACACAATTGCATCAGAACAGACAACGATTGAGAATACAGAGGTCCATTTGATCAGTACTGCAAGGTGCAAGGAATCTGACATCAAAAGACACATCCGAAGACACCTCAACTGAATGGCATAGCTAAGAGGATGAACATAACCTTGTGCGAAAGGGTCAGAAGGTTTCTTTCACAAGCCAAGCTACCGAAGATATTTTGGGGGGATGCACTCAACACAAATGTACATGTTTTGAACATGTCCTCAGCGGTCGCACTGAAAGGTAATTTTCCTAACCAAGTTTGGACAGGTAAAGAAGTGTCATACGAACACTTACATGTCTTTGGATGCAAAATATTTGTATACATCCCAAAGGACGAGAGATCCAAACTTGATGTAAAGACACAACAATGTGTCTTTATTGGCTATGGTCAGGGATGATTTCGGTTACAGAATGTATGATCCTGCTAAGAAGAAGATTTTCGGAAGCCGAAATGTTGTATTTATTATTGAAGATCAGACCATAGAAGATATCTGGAAGGAGTTGAAGATAATGCCCCAGCAATACAGAGATGTGAATCCAGAACCTCATACATCGGTGCCAGTACAAGTTGAAGATGAGATTTCCAAACATGAGGGTACATGTGATGAAGATCCCAAGAACATGATCATGATCATGATCAACCACCAGTATCAGAAGCTACACCAACAGTTCCACAGAGAATGTCTGACAGAGAAAGATGACCTTCAACCAAATACTCTAAATATAAGTATGTGCTGCTTACTGACGGGGGAGAATCTGAGAGCTACAAGGAGGCTGTGGAAATAGAGAACAGAGAAAATTATGAGGAAGCCATGCAAGATGAGATGAAATCTTTGCATGACAATCACACTTTCGAGTTGGTGAAATTGCCAAGAGACAAAAGGGCTTTGGAGAATAAATGGGTGTACAGAGTGAAGCAACAAGATCATACTTCACAACCCCGGTACAAAGCCAGACTAGTTGTCAAGGGATTCAATCAGAGAAAAGGCATTGACTTTGATGAAATCTTCTCTTCGGTTGTGAAGATGTCATCCATCAGAGTAGTATTCAGTCTAGCAGTAACCTCGACCTGGAGATCGAGCAGATGGATGTCAAGATCACATTTCTTCATGGGGATCTAGAAGAAGAAATTTACATGGAGTAACCAGAAGGCTTCAGAGTCAAAGGAAAAAAACACTATGTGTGCAGACTCAGAAAAAGCCTCTACGGTTTGAAACAGGCACCGAGACAGTGGTACGTGAAGTTCGAGTCAGTTATGGGGGAGCAAGGATACAAAAAGACCACTTCAGACCACTGTATTTTCGTTCAAAAATTTTCTGACTATGACTTTATCATCTTACTGCTATATGTAGATGATATGTTGATAGTTTTCCAGAATCAATCAAGGACTGATAATTTGAAGCAGCAACTGAATAAGTATTTTGAGATGATAGACTTGAGGCCAGCTAAACAGATTCTTGGCATCAGGATCGGCTGTGATCGGAAAGCCATGAGATTATACTTGTCACAAGAGGAGTACATCAAGAAGGTACTTCAGCGATTCCAGATGGACAAGGCTAAAGCGGTTAGCACTCCTCTTGCTACCCACTTTAGATTGAGTACGGGACATAGTCCCTCTACTGATACAGAGAAGAATGAAATGAAACAGGTTCCATACACCTCAGCAGTGGGAAGTCTCATGTATATCATGGTGTGCACGAGGTCAGACTTAGCACACGCAGTTGGATTGGTCAGCCGGTTCATGTCAAACCCAGAAAGAGAACACTAGAATGCCATCAAATGGATCATGCGGTATCTTCGAGGCACATCCAAAATGAGGTTATGTTTTGGAAGCAGTGAACTAGTGTTGATGTGCTACACCGATTCAGATATGGCAGGTGATGTGGATACCTGAAAGTCTACTTCGAAGTATCTGATTACTCTCTCAGGGGGAGCTGTGGCATGGTAGTCAAGGTTGCAGAGATGTGTTGCACTTTCTACAACAGAGGCATAATTCATTGCAGTTACGGAAGCTTGCAAAGAATTGTTGTGGATGAAGACATTTGTCCAAGAATTGAGTTTCAAGCAGGAGAAGTACACTTTGTACTGTGATAGCCAGAGTGTTATCTACCTTGGTAAAAATTTCACATTTCACTCGAGGTCAAAACATATCGATGTGAGGTATCACTGGATATGGGACGTCCTGAGCTCAAAGCTGTTAGAACTCAGGAAAATTCACACTGACGATAATGGTGTCGATATGTTCACAAAGGTTTTACCAAAGGAGAAACTTGAAATCTGTCGTGCCATAACCGGGATGACAAAGATCTCCACATAGTCAGAGTGGGGAGATACAGAGAACTACGATTGGCTTGATCTCAACTCAGGGTACATAGGCAGTCATACAAATACAACCAGTGGTGGATTCTTTTGAGGATCCGGTTTGGGTGATTGATGGTCGGCTAGGATTTTGGGATAAATCTTCACCGAATGGGAGATTTGTTGAAGCCAGCAAGTTGAAGACAGCATGCATTTGCATGCATGCAGAACACACCAAAATTCCACCGAAAGCTTGATGAAGATGGGCACCGAAAGCTTGATGGAAATGGAAATGGTTGCCAACTTGCTGCCAACAAGTGTCAAACTGTGTGACACTGTAGCACACGGTTTGGGCACTATAAAAGAAGCCATTTATCAAGTGTAAATGCATCCCAAGATCCTGTAATAGAGAGTAAAGTGGTGTGAAAGTTTTTTGTAAAGCTTAGGGTTTTAAGCTTTGGAATTATTTATTGTGAGAAAAATAAAGAAGAATTTTCTCTCATTTCATCTCTATTGTGTGTGTTTTATCACAACAATACTCAGTATTATTTAACACTTTTCCCACATTATTTTCCAATACTTCATCATCCCATGAAGTCAAAAAATCAAAGAATCGATTGGTGCTTTAATATATTTATTATTATACAAAATAAATAATATTTTATATCATTATTAATTCATTAAAATAACTAAAAACATACAAATATAATTATAAAAACTCAAAAATGTTAGGACGTGGTACGGGGCACACAATTACAACTGAAGTAGAAATGAGAAAAATGAGAAAAAGAACACCAAAATTTTTACGAGGAAAACTCCTAAACAAATTAGGAGAAAAACCATGGGCAAATTGTAGAAGGATTTCACTATTGTAAAAAGATTACAACAATTTCTCTCTAAGAAAAAGAGAGAACAATTGACAATATCATTTCTTATAATAGGAGAAAAATACACTTTCTAATATAAGGAAATACAATATTTAGGAGAAACCTCACTTTTTTCTCTCTAAAAACTCTTTGTCTTTCTCACCCAAAATATGATTTGTTTTCCTTCACAATTGGAATGGTGTAAGAAGAAGTGGAGACATGTATACATAAAGGAGAGACGAAGTGGAATTTACTTCTTATCTTCTTATCCTCTTATCTTCTTATCTCCTTATCTTCTTATCCAATTCTCCACCATTTTTGACTATTCAAAGCCTTAATCAAGAAGAAATTTGCTTCTATCTTCTTATCCATTTGGTCCACAAAAGTGACTTTACCGCCACATATCTCCCACTTAAAGTCACTTTTGTAATCCTTTTTATCCTTTCTGCACTTGCCATCTTCATACTGCTTACATTTCTGCTAGTCCAATAGAGGATCGACACCAAGTAAACTTGTCATTATTGATTGGCTTTGTTAACATATCTGCTAGGTTGTCTTTTGTATAGATTTTCTGTATATCCACACTTCCTTCTTCCACCTTATCACGAACAAAGTGATACTGAACTTGTATATGCTTTGTTTTTGAATGAAATGCTGGATTCTTTGCCAGATGCAAAATGCTATGACTATCAAAAATAGAGCAATTTTCTCTTGTTTGTGTCCAAGCTCCTCCAGTAGCATTTGCAACCATATTGCCTCTTTGTTAGCTTGTATAGCTGCAACATATTCTGCCTCCGTCGTAGAAGTAACCACAATATACTGTAATTTTGAAATCCAGCTTACAGCTCATCCAGCAAGAGTAAACACATAACCTGAGGTGGACTTGTTCTTATCAATATCACCTGCATAATCTGAATCAACATAGCCTCTGACAGTAAAGTCTGATCGTCCATAACATAATGCAACATTTGAGATACCCTTAACATATCTCAGGATCCTCTTTACAACACTTCAATGCTCTCTACCAGGATTCGCCATGTATCGACTAACCACTCTCACTACTTGTGCAATGTCTGGTCTTGTGCAAACCATAGCAAACATTAAGCTACCCACTGCTGATGCGTACTGTATGGGCCAAATTTGGTCCAGGGGCAATTTCGTCCTTTTACTCCAGGCCCAAGCTTCTACCTCAAAAGGAAGCCCCAATATTTAAAGTGTATAGAGGCCTAGAGATTCATAAGCCCAAGCCCAAGCCCAGTAAGACGTCACGGGCTCAAAGCATAAACGGGGCTCACCCTACTTCAATCCACAGAACGCCCAGGCTCATAAATGTCATTCACCACCCATCCGTTCCAACCTACAACGCAGTAAAAGCTCCTCATAAAGTTGACTGTTACCATGATCCAAACGGACGATTAATCAAAAGAGGCACACGTTACTATATCATGAATATATAAGGAACAAGGCTCCAAGAGGAAAAGGGATTCAACTTCTAGCTCTCCAACTCACAGCTTTAGAACATTCTGATTCAAGCTTATAACACCTTTCGTTCACCGCCCTCACGGCAGCCTACGGAGATCATGGTAACATCTGACATTGACCTTCCTCCTATTACTTCCATAATTCTATCACTGACTTGGGCGTCGGAGTGCCTACGGCACCCACCACACCGGTGGGCAGTAACCTCCACGCTCACTATACCTTTGTTTTGCAGGATCGCTAGCGCCCCCAACTACAAATTCTCGATTGTGGACCTCGGGTGAAATCCAGCGTCTACAATTTGGCGCCCACCGTGGGGCCTTAGCGATTCATAGCAGATAAAGATCTCTCAGTCTACGGTTCCTAAAACACAGCCAACTATGGCTTCTAGCAGTGAGGAGACACCAGATCCTATGACTACGCAACTGATCATACTCCAAGAACGATTACGCGTCTTAGAAGAAGAGAGTCAAGCCATGCGAAGCTCCAATATAACCCTTCAGAAGAAACTGGAGCAAATCTCATCAACCTCCCAACAACCCGATTCTCCAGACCATCCCATCAATCCTACAATCCCCACCAATCTCCTGGGGGCATTCAACAATGTGGCAAGCGAGAATCCGCCATTGGACAACCATCTACCAAATCAAGAAAGAAGTTGACATAACTCCCCAACCGACCAAGCTTGGCAAGTTGCCTCCACCATGCGTAAGGAAATGAAAGAGTTCAAAGATGCAATTCTCTCCAGCCTACCTAGTGTCAGACTAACAGTGAGAAAAAGCCGAGCTGGCACAATCTCGGATACACCATTTTTGGAGACCATCACTTCCATTGAGCTACCAAGGAAGTTCAGTCCTCCAGATATGATGATGTATGATGGATCAACTGACCCAGACGATCATGTTGATATCAATGGGAAGCTGGTATGTGCAGAGGATTTGGAGAAACATTAGTTGGTCCTGCCCTCACCTGGTTTATCAATCTCCCATACAGATCCATCGAGTCTTACCAACAGCTAGCAGACAAATTTGTGGAGCATTTCGCAAGTTCTTGCAAGCTTGAGAATACCATCAATGACCTTAATACCATCCAACAACAGAGAGGGGAGTCCTTGCGAAGCTACATGGCTAGCTTCAATAAAGATAGTATAACAATCCCAGATCTCTATCAGCCTACTGCAGTGGAAGCATTTAGAAATGGATTACTTTCAGAAAGTGAACTCTACAAAAAGCTCACTAAATTTCGTTGCTGCACTATGGATCAACCCATAACTCAAGCCCACATTGAGATTAGGTGGAAGGAAGATAAGAGGAACAATAAGAGAAGAAGCTCCACCAACCATGACAATGAAAGAAGTTTGAATCCTCCCAAGCGACATAATAAATGATGTACTAGTAATACTTCTCAATAAGATATCACCTGATGTAATTAGACAAAAAAAAATAGCCAGAAGCCACCTATTGTTGCTTTGGGGACATCATAGCTTCCCAAACAAGTATTAATTGGTAACTTTAAAAGAAAATGACCTTCACAAAACTACAACTTAGGGAGAAACCCATTTACTCCAGTCGACCACATAACAAATCATCAGACCCAATCGATATACTTATTCCATTCGACATGAGAATACCCTCATATTCTTCCAGCATACCCAATCAACTAAGAAGTATTCTATAGTAATGTCATCAACTCCATACTACATTGAACAAGACGCGTCCCTTCAGTGGAACCATTTTTCCTATCATTCACCCCATATGATGAAGAGATATACTTGGCGTGAGGAGGATGTCAAAATGGACTATAATGAATACTTGGCGTGGACATCTCAGTCGACATTACCAGACATGGCTTGCATTTGTTTATAGTTGACATTACAATTTATAGTTTGGGACTTGTTATGGTTGTCTCAGTCGACATTACAACATATAGTTTGGTACTTGTTATGGGTGTCCCAGTCGACATTACAACATATAGTTGGTAATTGTTATGGATGTCTCAGTCGACATTACAACATATAGCTTGGTAATTGTTTACTGGTGTCTCAGTCGACAATACAATATGTGGCTTGGCACTGTGTTGAGTATCCCACTCGACACTACATGTATGGAGAATTGGTATTAGATATCCCACTCGACACTACATGTATGAGGTGATAATATCCCAGTCGACATTACCACGCAGAATGGCAAAGATATCCCACTCGACACTACATGTATGAGGTAATAATATCCCAGTCGACATTACCAGACTTGGCAAAGATATCCCACTCGACACTACATGTATGGAGAATTGGTATTAAGATATCCCACTCGACACTACATGTATGGGGTGATAATATCCCAGTCGACATTACTAGACTTGGCAATGATATCACACTCGACACTACATGTATGGAGACACAGCATGAGGAAGATATCTCATTCGACACTACACGTGTGAAGCTTGACACTTGTTAAGGATCTCATTCGACACTACACATGTGAAGCTTGGCACTTGTTAAGGATCTCATTCGACACTACACATGTGAAGCTTGACACTTGTTAAAGATCTCATTCGACACTATATATATGGTCTTGTAGAATGAGGAATGAGAACCCTCATGGACCTTCATCAGGTTCATTCAACCGTAGTCTCATGGTCTTCAGACGATATGGTCTCAGACTACAAGTCCAGTAGAATAAGGAATTATATCCTCATTGACCCTTGTCAGGTCTTGTAGAATGAGGAATGAGAACCCTCATGGACCTTCATCAGGTTCATTCGACCGTAGTCTCATGGTCTTCATACGACATGGTCTCATACTACAAGTCCTGTAGAATGAGGAATTACACCCTCATTGGACTTTGTCAGGTCTTGTAGAATGAGGAATGAGAACCCTCATAAACCTTCATCAGGTTCATTCGACTGACTGTAGTCTCATGGTATTCAGACGACATGATCTCAGAGTACTAGTCTTGTAGAATGAGGAATTATATCCTCATTAACCCTTGTCAGGTCTTGTAGAATGAGGAATGAGAACCCTCATGGACCTTCATCAGGTTCATTCGACCGTAGTCTCATGGTCTTCAGACGACATGGTCTCAGACTAGAAGTCATGTAGAATGAGGAATTATATCATCATTGAACTTTGTCAGGTCTTGTAGAATGAGGAATGAGAACCCTCATGGACCTTCATCAGGTTCATTCGACCGTAGTCTCATGGTGTTCAGACGACATGGTCTCAGACTACAAGTCCTGTAGAATGAGGAATTATACCCTCATTGACTTTTGTCAGGTCTTGTAGAATGAGGAATGAGAACCCTCATGGACCTTCATCAGGTTCATTCGACCGTAGTCTAATGGTGTTCAGACGACTGGTCTCAAACTACAAGTCCTGTAGAATGAGGAATTATACGTCATTGACTTTTGTCAGGTCTTGTAGAATGAGGAATTATATCCTCATACATAGGACCTTTGTCAGGTCTTGTAGAATGAGGAATGAGAACCCTCATGGACCTTCATCAGGTTCATTCGACCGTAGTCTCATGGTGGTCAGACAACATGGTCTCAGACTACAAGTCCTGTAGAATGAGGAATTATACCCTCATTGACTTTTGTCAGGTCTTGTAGAATGAGGAATGAGAACCCTCATTGACCTTTTTCAGGTCTAGTAGAGTGAGAATTGATGACCTTCTTGGACTTTTATCAGTCCATTCGACAGGTCCATACAACCGTAGTCATGGACCCTCATCAGGAGAATGTGTGATGACCTTCATCAGGTCTAGTAGTAAATGATAAGGAAAACTCTCTGGACCTTCATCAGGTATCTAGAGTGAAGACTTTCATAGAATTCATCTGGTCCAAAAGACATTGAAGACTCACATGGTTCTTCGACCCGTAGTATGAGGATTATCATGACCTTCATCTGGTTCAGTCGATTAGGGACATCCTCCATGGACTCATGTCGAGTCAAATGAAGACATAGACTTCCTACAGTCCATACAAAAATATCGTGTGAAATAACCATGAACCTTCATCTGGTTCAGTCGACCGGGGACATCCCCCATAGACTCATGTCTAGTCAAATGAAGACATAGACTTCCTACAGTCCATACGACAATGTCGTGTGAAACACTCCTGAACCTTCATCTGGTTCAGTCGACCGGGGACATCCCCTTGAGATCATGTCAAGTCAAATGAAGACATGAACTCCCTACTTCATACGACAATGTCGTATGAAATAACTCCTGAACTTTCATCTCGTTCAGTCGACCGGGGACATCCCCCATAGACTCATGTCGAGTCAAATGAAGACATAGACTTCCTACAGTCCATACGACAATGTCGTGTGAAACAACTCCTAACCTTCATCTGGTCAGTCGACCGGGGACATCCCCTTGAGATCATGTCAAGTCAAATGAAGACATGAACTCCCTACAGTTCATACGACAATGTCGTATGAAATAACTCCTGAACTTTCATCTCGTTCAGTCGACCGGGGACATCCCCCATAGACTCATGTCGAGTCAAATGAAGACATAGACTTCCTACAGTCCATACGACAATGTCGTGTGAAACAACTCCCTAACCTTCATCTGGTTCAGTCGACCGGGGACATCCCCCTTGAGATCATGTCAAGTCAAATGAAGACATGAACTCCCTACAGTTCATACGACGATGTCGTATGAAATAACTCCTGAACTTTCATCTCGTTCAGTCGACCGGGGACATCCCCCATGAACTCATGTCGAGTCAAATGAAGACATGAACTCCCTACAGTTTATACGACAATGTCGTATGAAATAACTCCTGAACTTTCATCTCGTTCAGTCGACCGGGACATCCCCCATGAACTCATGTCGAGACATAGACTTCCTACAGTCCATACGATAACGTCGTGTGAAATAACTCATGAACCTTCATCTGGTTCAGTAGACCGGGGACATCCCCCGTGGACTCATGTCGAGTCAAATGAAGACATAGACTTCCTACAGTCTATACGACAATGTCGTGTGAAACAACTCCTGAACCTTCATCTAGTTCAGTTGACCGGGGACATCCCCCATGGACTCATGTCGAGTCAGGTTATAGACATGGATTACACATGTCGTATGACTTATAACTTCCTGGTCTCATCAAGTCCAGTCGATCGGGGACATCCCCATTGGACTCATGTCGAGTCAAGTTGTATACACATATCGTATGACTTATTTCTTGACCTTCATCTGGTTTAATCACTTGGGTACTTCCCCAATGGCTCTGGTAGAGTCAAGTTCGTTATCCCAACCATCATCTGGTTCGGTCGACCGGGTACTTCCCCAATGGATCTTGTAGACTCAAGTTGATAACTTGACATTCGTTTGGTTCAATCAGTAGGCGGCATCAACGCTCGAATACACCAACATAATATGGCATTGTCCCAGGCGACCTGCGTCAAGTACTCTCCAATCCAAGGACTCTTTGACTTAGAGAGTAGGGGACAAACTGTATGGGCCAAATTTGGTCCAGGGGCAATTTCACCTTTTACTCCAGGCCCAAGCTTCTACCTCAAAAGGAAGCCCAATATTTAAAGTGTATAGAGGCCTAGAGATTCATAAGCCCAAGCCCAAGCCCAGTAAGACGGTCACGGGCTCAAAGCATAAACGGGGCTCCCCTACTTCAATCCACAGAACGCCCAGGCTCATAAATGTCATTCACCACCCATCCGTTCCAACCTAGCAACGCAGTAAAAGCTCCTCATAAAGTGACTGTTACCATGATCCAAACGGACGATTAAATCAAAGAGGCACACGTTACTATATCATGAATATATAAGGAACAAGGCTCCAAGAGGAAAAGGGATTCAACTTCTAGCTCTCCACTCACAGCTTTAGAACATTCTGATTCAAGCTTATAACACCTTTCGTTCACCGCCCTCACCGGAAGCCTACGGAGATCATGGTAACATCTGACATTGACCTTCCTCCTATTACTTCCATAATTCTATCACTGACTTGGGCGTCGGAGTGCCTACGGCACCCACCGACACACCGGTGGGCAGTAACCTCACGCTCACTCTACCTTTGTTTTGCAGGATCGCTAGCGCCCCAACTACAAATTCTCGATTGTGGACCTCGGGTGAAATCCAGCGTCTCACGTACTGTACTCGAGACATTTTCATCCTCTCTGTTTCGTTGCTAGGACTCATACTTGAGGATAACTTGAAATTAATAGGAAGAGGGGTAGAAATTGACTTACCATCTTGCATGTTGAAGCGTCGCAAGATTTTCTTCAAATAATTTTTCTAAGAAAGCCATTTCTTCCTATTATCTCTGTCTCAATATATTTGCATCCCTAGAATCTTGTTTCCCAGTCCCAAGTCATTCATTTCAAACTCCCTAGCCAACTGTGCCTTTAAGTCTGTAATACGATCTTTGTTGGGGCCTGCTACCAATATGTCGTCAATAAACAACAACAAAATAATGAAATTACCATCACCAAATCTCTTGTTGTAAACACAAGGATCTGAACTACGTCTGTTGTATCCAAGGCTCATGATGAAGGAATCAAATCTCTTATACCAATATCTCGGCGCATGTTTGAGACCGTATAGAGATTTGTTCAACCTGCAAACCAAGTTCTTTTTTCCTTTTCTTTCAAAACCTTCTGGTTGGAGCACGTAAATCTATTTTTCAAGTTTTCCATGAAGAAATACAGTTTTCACATCTAACTGCTCTAAGTACAACTTGTACAAGTCAAATGTAGCACACATCGCCAGAACTACTCGAACCGTTGTAAATCAAACAACATGAGAGAAAATTTTGTTGAAATCTATAACTTCTTTCTGAGCAAAACATTTCGCCACCAATCTAGCACGATACCGCTCCACTTGGTCATTGCCATCTCGTTTGATCTTGTAAACCCATTTATTCCCAATGGCCTTCATTCCTTGTGGTAGTGGGACAAGATTCCATGTCTTGTTTTTATGGAGAGCTTCAATTTCTTCTTGCATTGCTGTCATCCACAGAGAAGCTTCTTGGCATTTTGTAGCGTCATGGAAAGCTGATGGCTCTCCACCCTCTGTTAGTAGACAGTATGCGACATTTCCCTCCATAATATACTCTGAGTGCCAAGCTGGTTCTCTTCTCTCCCGAGTTGACCGTCGAACTTGTGGAGTTGAAAACTCAGCTTGCTCATATTCTTCGTGCTCCGGTGCTGCTTCAGAAGAATGTGGAACTTATTGTTCTTGTCTTTATTCAATTTGAACTGTAGTAGTCTCTGGTTTCTCTTTTGAAGTGTTATCATTTTCTTTCCTTTGTACCTTATCTTCTGTAAATATCACATCTCTGCTGATAATCACCTTGCGGGCAGTGGGATCTCACAGGCGGTACCCCTTAACTCCATTAGCATACCTTAAGAAAATGTATTTTCTGGATTTTGGATCCAGCTTTGATGTTTCTTGGGTGTTATACATAACGTAAACAGGACTTCCGAATGTATGTAAGTGAAAATAATTAGCTCCCTTACCAGTCCACATCTTCATCGGTGTTTTCAGATCAATCGCGATTGATGGTGACCGATTGATCACATAACAGGCGGTTTTGACTGCTTCTGCCCAAAATGAGTTGGCCATCCCCGCAGTTCTCAACATCGCTATTGTTCGTTCTAACAAGGTTCTGTTCATCCGCTCTGCTACTCCATTTTGTTGTGGAGTGTACACCACCGTGAACTGCCTTTTGATACCTTCTTGTTGACAGAAGTTATCAAATTCATTACTAGTATATTCTCCTCCATTGTCTGTCCTCAAACACTTGATCTTCATTTCAGATTCAACTCAACCTGCGCTTTGAATATTTTGAAAACTGGAAATAAATCCGCCTTATTTTTTACTGGATACACCCAACATCTGCTGGAGTAATCGTCAATAAAATACACAAAATATTTTGCTCCTCATATGGACAAAACTGGTGCTTGCCAAACATCAGAATGGATTAATTCTAGGATAGCTTTGCTTCTAGCATTAGAACTGCTGAACTTTAATCTGTGTTGCGTACTAATAACACAATGCTCACAAAAGGGTAATGATACCTTTTTGAGCCCTAGAAGAAGCTTTTGTTCAGCAAGAATCTTCAAACCTCATTCTGACATGTGGCCAAGCTTACGATGTCACATCATTGTTGATTCTTCTACCGAACTTGAAAATGCAGTGGACGCTTCTCATTCTTGTTGTGTTTCTCATTTAAGCATGTACAAATTTGCCGCTATCTTTTCCGCTTTCATCGTTACTAGCGCGCCTTTAACTATTTTCATGATCTCATCTTGAATATGAGTTTTACACCCACTATTATCTAATTCTCCTAAGGATAATAGATTTTTCTTTAGGCCTTTCACATGTCGTACCTCCTGGATGATGTGAATCGTACCATCAAACATCTTCAATTTGATGGTACCAATACCAGCAATCTCCAAGGCATGATCATCTCCCATGAACACATATCCTCCTGAGATAGTGTAGCACTGCATTTTTACACATAAGTCCTATGATGAGTCTCATTTTGGAGACACTACCTTTTAAGTCACGGAGGTCACGGAAACGGACATCGGAAGGGGAAATTCAGAATAAACAAGGTTCACTGTTTTTCGTTAGTGCTGCGTTCGTGTTTACGTTCGAACGTCAAACGATTGCGGGCATTCGTGCCGCGTTCGAAGAAGCGTTCGAACGGTGTCGGTAATTCTGGTTTGCTGCTAGCCTCACATCCAGCCCAATTAGCCCCTCAAAGCCCATAAAACACATCTCAATTTAAATAAATAATATTAATTAAAACATTAACTAAATAAGATAATAATTAAATTAATTAAATAAAACATATACCAAACATAAAATAAACAATTACCAACTTAAACTAAAATCATGCCTAAATTAAACAAATCACATACTAAATCAAAATATAATCATACTAAATTAAAATCAATCAACCAATTATCTTCCCAATCTAATAAGATTATTCCTACTTAAAATATTGTATTCCTAATCCAAGCCAATCAAATATTCAACCTTCCCTATCTAGCCAAGATTTGTCCCCCCTCAATCTTTGACTTCCCTTAACAAACCAAATCAAATCCCTCTTTAATTAGCCAAATCTCTTTCCTTGTCAAGCCCAACCATTTGCCTATAAAAAGAAGCCTTCACCAACCTTCTCAACCGTAGTCCCTAGCTCATACACAACACACATAAAAATTACAGGAAGAACACACCCAAGAAAAAAGGAAGCAAAAGATAAAGAGGAGATGGCAGCGAAACCACAAGGAAACAATAGCAAAACGGACTCAAAACAGTAAAGACAACGAACGAGAACAGTGAACCAGTGAACCGGGAGAGTTGCGGAGCATCCACCCTTCCGACGATCGTGTACCGTACATCCGAGAGGTGATTTAAAAGGTTAGACCTGAGGGTACATTTCCATTAGCTTATATTCATTCTTTTTTTATTATTATTGAATTCTATTCGCATGAGAGTCGTTTATGGATGCATGTTGTGGCTTGAATGAAATGGAAGAGTGTCGTCTCTCGTGGTATATAGGATGGAAACCCAGACGTAAATTCCGTAGCCGAATCCGAATGGACGGTAGTGCGGTCTGTACATGGGACACAACTCCACGTACCACCTGAGTAAACGACACCTTCTCTTGTGTGAGTTGCTTTGGTTTATTTATTTCTTGTCATTTAAATCATGTATGTTGCTTATTCCCGTATGATATGATCGAGTGCATGGGCTTAGCAAGTGCGATGAAAGGTTCCCTAATTGGAGGGGTTAAAATACTTCACCACGACGCTTGCCGCACCGATCGATGTGTGTTTGGTTGAATGCGAGATACGTTCAATCGAGCATACCTAGTTTGATATGATTGTCTTTATTTTCGTATGCATGATTCAACCGAGCGCATGGGTTTAGTAAGTGTGATGTGAGATCCCCTATGGGAAGGGCTAAAGCCCTTTACCACGATGCTTTGCCGCGCCGGTTGATGTGTGTTCGGTTGGATGCAAGACACGTTCAATCGGACATACTTAGAATAGTATGATTGTCTTTATGTTTGTATGCATGATGTGATGTGACGCGCATGGGCTTAGTATGTTGGTCTAAAGGTCCTCTCTTTGAGAGATCAAGAGCCCTCAAAAGGCCACCTTTACGGCAGTACTTCGCCGCGCCCCTTTATCTTGCTGTTTATGTATTGCGTCCCATTTCATGCATCAGTCTGTTCCCGTTCGAACGCGTTTACGAACGCAACTCGAACACGCATGCATTTTTTGCCTTATCATGCATCAGGTCTCACTTCCGTTCGAACGCGTTCACGAACGCCATACGAACGCGAGCATTCTGTCTCATTTCCGTTCGAACGCGTTAAAAAACGCCATACGAACGCGAGCATTCTGTTTCATTTCCGTTCGAACGCGTTTACGAACGCTACTCGAACGTGAGCATTCTGTCCCATTTCCGTTCGAACGCGTTTACGAACGCTACACGAACGCGAACACACTGAACTGAGTCTGTCTCATCATATTCATGCATAATTGCCTATTGGTTGATCTTTCTTATGCAAATGTGTCAATGTATTACAATTCGTATGCTTATGTCATGATAACATTTGAGCATTATTTCTTGCGGTATATCGGATGGAAACCCAGACGTAAACTCCGTAGCCGATTTCGAATGGACGTAGTGCGGTCTGTACTTGGGCTACAATTCCACGTACCGCTTGGAAAGTGCCCATATGCGTGCTTGTATGGTCAATGTGTGTGCTTGTTTGTTTTCCTGAATGTGATGTGTAAAGTTATATGTTCGATGCTATCTTGATATATGTTAAGCATGCAATTTTAAATATGAGATATATGTAAAAATGTACACATAAGTTTTACTTTGCATATGAGAATTTAGAAGCATGATATTCTTAGGAATAAGTGTTACTTAAGCTTAGTTAAATTATTATGTAAATCCTTTCATTACAAATGGCATAAGTAAGGGACCATTCCGAACCCAACGGTTTGAGGTCTTCCCTTGCGAGGGGTGAGTGCGGCCTTAAATCTCATTTTCCCGGTTCACACCGGGTGGCGACTCCATTACTCTCCGGTTTAGTCCCTCGTGGCTACTCCGTACTCCCAACTAGGCGCGAGCCTAGGACAGCATGCGTCGTCCAGTTTCCTGTGTCCCACAGATAGGTTCATATTGATGGAACCATTCTTTCGGGGAGTCATATGACAGGTTGCTCCTGAGTCCATAAGCCAGACATCAGGGAATCTTCTTCTGCCTTCAGTAGTGGTTGTTGCCTCACTGTATAAAATTTCACCATCATTTGAGGTGCTTGCTACACAACCCTGAGCTTTTGATGACTCGAGACTTTTTCCTTTGGCTTTTTTTTTCTTGAGATGCCAACACTTCCCTTTTGTAGTGCCCTTTCTTACCACAGTGATGACACTTGACATTTTTCTTACTTCTGGATTTTGATCTACTCTGATTTTGACTCCCACCGGGGCCACATTCCGTTGATCTCCCTCTCGTTATTGTTAAAGCTTCGGCTTGCTGTGAGCCTTCTGATCTATCTTATTTGCTCTTGCGCCGACTTTCTTCTTCAAGAACCGCAGCTGCAATATCATCGAAGACTAAAACTTCAATGTTGTTGGTTAAGTTGATGATGAGTTGATCATACGAATCAGATAGACTTTGAAGTAGAATTTCAACACGTTCACCCGTCTCTATGTTATGCCCCATTACTGTGAGCTGTGAAAATAAAGTGTTGAGGGTGTTGATGTGGTCAGTCATCGTAGTTGACTCCATCATCTGAAGAGTGTAAAATTTTCTTCTCAAGAAAAATTGTTGTATAGTGATTTGGCCTTATACAATTTTGTTAGAGTATCTCATATCTCTTTTGCTGTCTTTTTCTCCGCCACACTTGACAATACTCCATCGACTAGTGCTAGGTGCAGATTTGCAATTGCATTGCCATCCATCTCATTCCACTTGCCGTCGTAAGTGATCTCGTCGGGCCTTTCTCCAATTGCCGCCAAGCAGTTATCTTTCCTCAAAATTGCTTTTATTCTCATTTTCCACAATGAGAAATTATTCCCATTGAACTTCTCTATTTCGTATTTCGTCGCCATTATTGAAGATGCCTCATTTCCACTAACTGGATCTGACCGTAGCACGAAAACTAGTTATAAACCCAGCTTTGATACCACTGTTAGGACGTGGTACGAGACACACAATTACAACTGAAGTAGAAATGAGAAAAAAGAACACCAAATTTTTTACGTGGAAAACTCCTAAACAAATTAGGAGAAAAATCACGGGGCAAATTGTAGAAGGATTTCACTATTACAAAAGGATTACATCAATTTCTCTCTAGGATAAAGATAGAACAATTGACAATATCCTCTCTTATAATAGGAGAAAAATACACTCTCTAATACAAGGAAAGACAATATTTATGAGAAACCTCACTTTTTCTCTCTAAAAACTCTCTCTCTTTCTCACCCAAATTAGGATTTGTTTTCCTTCGCAATTGGAATGGTATAAGAAGGAGTGGAGACATGTATATATAGAGGAGAGAGGCGGTGGAATTTGCTTCTTATCTTCTTATCCTCTTATCTTATTATCTTATTATCTTTTTATCCTCTTATCTCCTTATCTTCTTATCCAATTCTCCACCATTTTGACTATTCAAAGCCTTAATCAAGAAGCAATTTGCTTCTTAGCTTCTTATCCATTTGCTCCACAAAAGTGGCTTTACCTCCACAACAAATTCAGCCCCAAGTACTCGATCATCGAAAAAATAATTATTTCAATAATGAGCCAAAGTCTTGCAATATGCAACCAACAACTAGCAAATATGCTCAATTATGATCATGGTGTACTCATGGACACCTTTCATACATATTCCTTGATAATTTCCCCTATGTTTATTCCTTTTGTAGCTCATTTCACTCTTGTAGATCAATTAATACCTGGATCTAGCATTCTTGGTTGGCTGAAAGACCTCATAAAAAGAACTTCTTGAAGAGCTTCAAGTGATGGGTTTCCAAGTTTATAGTCACTGACAAGCCCCCATCATTGTTTGGATTTAGAAAAATAAGTGATATTCCTTCAAAATATGTATTAACCACCCTAACAAACATTAGCCTCCCCCATCCGAAATTTGTATTATAGATAGACAAGTTTGTCACATAAACAATATTAAGATTATGACACTTATAAATGTGAGATCATTTTCTTAGAACCTTTGGATCGAATTGTTGCTTTAGATAAGCAAAAGCTGATTTTAGATAATTATCATTCATCTGCTTTAATGCTTTATGAATTCTATCCACTGTACAATTCAGTGATTCTGTTATAATATTACCTGATAAAGTGATCAATGCAGTGGTGAAGATTGCATTCCCGAAATACCCAGATGGGAGTGGTGGATTCCATCTAGATCGTCCATCTGTCGGAAAGTGTAATTTACTGGTTTGATCATTAGACAATCCACGTGCTTTGCACACGCAACGCCAAATATGTGCTGCTAGGATTTCAAGTCTAGTATACTCAATTGTGGATCCATGATCTTTCTTAGATTTTTTTCTAAGGGTGTTGATTTGATCAAATGATAGTTTAAGGATTGCAGTACAAATGGATCTAGAATCTTGAGCTGGAGTATTCAATGTAGGAGGTTGATCATATTCAATGTGATCGAAAGTAGGATAAGTTCGGTCCCCAACATCTAATATGGTTCGATCAAAAAATGGAGGAATACTAATATGAACATTCCGTGTCGCTTCGGCCCAAGAGCTAATGAAATGCAAAGTTGAAGCTCCATCTGCCAATATATGATGCAATCTAATTCTAAGGCAAACACCTCCACATTTAAAATGAGTTACCTAATAATATCACATAATCTATATTGTGTAGAATCATCAACTCATATGAGTAATTTTATAAAGTGAAATAAAATAAAAATTTGTCTGGGATGGACTTACAGTCCATTAATATTTTAATATATAGAGAGTAAATTCGAAATTAATCAATATTAATAAGAAAAAATTATTAATTAACACGCGTAATAATGCATTGAGACTGCGAAATAATTATTTTTCCGTACCTGCGTCAGCAAGAGTGGATGAGAAGAAGAGATATCTTTCTTGTCATCAGCAGTTGGAACAAGTGGCAAAAGTTTGAAGCCATCTGAGAAGTCAACCAAATCATCGATAGCAGAATTTGTTTCAGCCTCCACGAACAAAACTCCATCTCCATTACAAAGTATCTCAATTCTACCATTTTTGTCATCCCTTTGCAACCTTCCAGCCACGGGGTAAAACGGCACAAGAACTTTGCTCAAAGCCTGCTTAAGCAAACCAGCTTCAAAGAAATTGGAAGAATCAGTTGGTGGCCGATAAAAAATTACAGTGGGTGGGTAAACATTTGGCACTATGAGGTCCAAATCAGAAATTTGTTGGGAATGCTTTGGTGTTTCTTGGGCAGGCCGTATAATTGTTGAATCCTTTACTTGAATTTCCATTAGTTTATATAATTAACCTGCAGCTGGAAACCAAAGCATACACATTGAGCTTGGATCATAATCAATTAATTAGACATAAAATAGCACTAAAGATATTACAATAATAATAACTAATTAGACATGTATTTTTAGTTGAGTTAAAGAACATACATATCTCCAAGGGGCGTGATTTGATATTGCAGGGTTCAGATCTCACCTTGAGCTTTTAGGTTCGAATTCAGGGAGTACGTTTCTTCACTTTCTTGTAAGAACCTGAGACAACCGGAGATTTTACATGCTCGATCCGCTTAAACCCAGATAGGTGATTTGACACGAAATTTACAACGATTAAAAAAAAAAAAAAAAGCGTACATACCAGGATTGATGTAGCAGAATGAAAGAATGGTTGCAGTATCATAAGAATTTCAGGAGGGACTTGAGATTGCCAAGTTTGAAATCACAGGCTTTTGGGTCGGTTTATTTTATTGAAATTGGGACACAGGTGAATAATTTATAATCGTGATATAATTAATTGTCAAGGATTGATCGATAAGATTATTCAATTTGCATAGTGGGTTGGTGGAGAGTTATATTCATGTTATTAATTTAAGATTCATTATTTGGTTAAATAAATACAAAAGTAGCATTACTGACTTAATTAGACAGAGATTCATTGATTGATATACAAATCCATTTGCACATCAGGCTAGTGCTTTGTTTGCACAAGTGTCTCTTCGTTCGTTCGTTTTTGTTTTTTGTTTTTTTTAGGAGATTATCATTTTTTTGTAATATTTATAACATATATTTTTTTCTATTATTTTCAAATTATTCCAATACCATTCTAAGTTTAAAAAGTAAAAAAAAAAAAAAACAATAATGTAGTTTTACATATTTACTTTTGTGTTAAAAATTAATATTTTGGATCGTTAATAATTCATTATAATAATTATAAAAATATAAATGAAATAATTAAAAATATTAATTAACTATAAAAAAAATTAAAAAAAAATTAAATGGCTAAAAGATTAGTATTAAAGTGACAGCTCCCATATATTCGTTATAAATTTTTTAATTACATTTGTTTAAATTGATATTTTGATAATAATAGTTAATAAATTATATTACTAATTTTATATTAACGTGAGGAGTGCTTTGTTTGGACAAGTGTCCATTCTTCTGTTTAGCAATCCCCTAAAATTTGTAACATAATATACCAACTTTTTCCTTTTTATATCATAATACCCCCAACACCCCTCCAAGATCAAAAGCTTACAAAGAAAAAGCCAAGGCATTGCCTACAAATTTCCGAGGCTGAAACAAGAGTTGTGTTCTTGATGGAGACATCTTATAGTAATGGGGGAGTTTGGTTTATGGAGGCTGTGGTGATAGAGTGATGGCCATTGGATTATCATAAAGCTTTCGACACATTTGAAGAAATAACATACTACAGAATTTGCGCTAAACTTTCGGTTGAAACACAATGACATGTTTAATGAAACAAGGATTTTGGATTGATCATAATGACGTGTTTTATCGAGATCGAACACCGAGTTGAGAAAGGGGTCCTTGCCGGCCGAAAACCAGGTCTTGCAAACGAACATGGGGCCCGTCCATCGTTGCTCTAGAGTGAGTCTTGAGAGGATGTTGATCAGGCACTCGTGAGTCAACTCTGCCCAGTTTGAACTCGGTCCTGACTCGATCGCTTCTTCTCCTTCATCGCCGTTCATTTTTCCTCTTTTTCCCCTGTGATGAACTGTAGAAATGGCCTTTGTATGGCAACCGATAAAAACCCTCAGATAGATTGATTGGAGTCCTATTAATTTTTTTTTAAAATGTTTTTAACAATAATCTTAATTGTTAATAGGAGAAAGATTAATGAACATTAATCTCGCATGTGGAGCCATTAATATTGGTATAGTTTCATCTCGTCAAATCATTCTTTTAAATTTAAAGAATAAGTAAAATGCAGACTGTCCATATTATTACAAAAAATTCACTTTCTTAATTCGAACCTAGTATTTGAATATCAGATCATGCATCACCATATACATATATTCCGCATTTGCCACAACATTAAACATATATTTGTTCCCATCACACTCGGTAGCGTCTATAAAATTGAAATAGATAATGCAACTAAGAGAAGTCATTACTTGAGCTTCATTATCCTTAAATCCAATATAAGTAGTGAGGTTTTGTATTGTATTTTATATGAATGGTTATGCTAATGAGTATCTTAAGGATACCCATTAAATATTTATTTTATGGATAATTTTCATATCATTTTTAATATTTTATGAGAAATATAAAAAATTATCAAAACATTAATTACTTTTTATTTTTTCATCAAAACTTTCCTAAAATAGATCCTTAATGAATATCATATGAACTCATTAGCATTTCCTTAATATAAAATACAACACAATTACACAAATACCAGTTCAACTTGTTGGCGCAAATGTGCCTTTCCTCCATACTTGAGTCGAGAGAGAATGTTTACTAGCACTCGTGAATAAGGGTTTTTTTGTTTCTCGGATGGAGGATTATCCTCCCGAAACCGACTATCCCAGGCTCTTACAAGAAGTGCACCCCCTGGATTCGAACACAGAACCTCAAGGTGAGATTCTGGACCCTTAATAATTACAATCTTTCTCAGCCGCAGAGGCATAAATCTCGTTCCTCACAAGGACAACATCTTAGAGAATTCAAATTTGACTAGATAGTATAACCCAGACAACCTAATCTTTCATTTCAAACCCGAAAGGAAGAGATTTCTTACGAGACTGTTCTTCTATTTTGGCCAGCACCAGAGAGACATTTTGAGGTATGAGGCGACTAGAAAGGCCTTAACAATAATTTAGCAAACCTTCATGATGCACTCGAGATGGCAAAAATGTTTATATTCATATCAAAAAGTGGACTAGTCCCACAGTGATCAATAGGCTACTCATAACATAATCTTAAATGCAGCTTGACGACATAAAGGATGGCCCAACGCACCGGCTTCGCATACTGTGGGCTCTGGGGAGGATTCAATACACGCAGCCTTACCCTTACTTTTTTGGAAAAAGGTTAGTTTCTTTGGTTTGAACATATGACCTTCAAATCACATTACACCAAGGCTCATCCTTGCAGCTTATCGACATATGATAAACAAATTACCAAAACTGAAGCCAGTAAAAAAAAATGTTATTGTGAACATCTTTAAGTGAGGTCACTAGAGCTCTGTTTGCTATTTTAACATGAATCAACCGGATCTCAGGTATTTTCTTTTCATTTATCCTCCATTTTTGAAATAGAAAAGGGCAAACGGCAGTGTCAACATCAACCTCAATAAAATGTAGAGGAGCATTTTGATAACAGTAAACATTGAGTAACAATGTTAACAAATCGCAGGAAATGTTTTGGGAGAAGGTACTAAAGATCCAACTTAAAAAGATATAAATACGAGATTAGAAACTATGCCTGCAAAGTAGGAAGATATGACACAACCACCAAGCAGATATCAGCATTTACATCGGACAGAAAAGTAGGAAGATGGAAAATAAAAGGGAGAGTCGGAGAGAAAGGGACGATGTATGCACCTTCCATCTATCCATGAGAGTGGAAAGTGAGCAGATGAAATAAAAAGACGATGCATTTCCACCCTCACCCTCATTTTCATAGTAGTCTAATAAATTTATTAAGAAATCTCATGATTCACGTGCAAAGATTACCAGTATGCATGATTGCTAAATTCTTAAATGTATGATTGTCCTAGCCAAAATGAGACCTAGCAACAACCTAGTTAGCAGCCACAGCTGATTCAACTTTAAGTATTTACTGCATGACAAATAATCTCCTAGATTCCATATTCACTATTTTCATTTGGTGTGACCAAGATTCTTCAATGCCACAACCATATCCTTCAAACCCAACACTTTTCCATCACATTCTAAGTTTCTAACCATTTAATCAACTCATAAATGTTGTTAAAAAATAAAAATTCAAACCCAGAAATACACAATAACCAGCTTAATCATCAACAAAGTTAGTATTTATCATTTAGTTTTAATCAAACAAAGATAAAATTGAGACATAGGAAAGAGTTTTAACATCATGACATCACAGATAAGATAAGAAAAAGAAGCAAACACGAAGAGGTATCAAGGTCCTGGTGCATACAGGGGACGCCTGTACTCATCAAAGTATTCGTCACGATCCACAAACACAATTGCATATAGCGCATAGATTATTCCAGGAAGATATCCTAGAATAGTCAGCAGCAAACATATGCAGAACTCAACCTGCAAAAACAGATCCACTCAGTTTAATTTTAATTGCAAACAATCAAACAACTCATAATTTTCAGATCTTAAATTGTCCTATTTACGCAAGTAGAAAAGACCACCATTTTCGTAGCTGTCAAACGCAACATACTAATTATCAAATCGTATCTGTTTGGTTGGAAAGAAAAAGTGAGCTCAATTTGATCAAAATGTTTCTTCTTATTCTCCAGCAACCAAACAACGAATAACAAAATAGAAAAAAATATGAAAAAGAATACAAAAAAAATGTGATAAGAGATAAATTCAGGTCTGTTAGATTGCTAAAAGAAATAAAGAATCTCAATATATGAAGCTTCATTCGATTGTAGGTTAAAAAAAAAAAAAACTTTTTTTTTTCTCGGGAACCAAACAGAAAACAAGAACAACCAAAATGTGAGAGAGAGAGTCCATACAGTGCAGCAACCATGCTTAAGGCAAACTCCCAAAGGAGGAAGCAAAATTGCGATCAAAATTTCGCAGCAAATTTCGCAGCAACTTGGCATTATTCTTTCCCTTGAAAGCTACACTTACAGTCTTACAGAAAATATCCGATCTTTTATTGATCACGTGCTCAACGGAAACACGAGATACACGCGAGAAGCTATTGATCAGAAGTAATTAATTTATTTTTACTTTTTAAAGTTTTTGAGTTAGATGCTGAGTTGGCAAAAGTCTAATATAGAGTAATTTTATAGTGCGACTAAAATATGAGTATTACATCATCAATAAATTAATAAATAACATATATAATTTAATATTTATTTTTTAATTTCGACATGCAAGTAATTAAATAATTGAATTATTATAGGATAATATGATATTATTATAGATTTTCTCTAAATAACTGGAAAAAGATACCGAATTAAGTGATTGGGCCGGGTCGAGGTACGGAGTTGGGCTCGTTCATAAAACGTGTGTCTGATTTTGTCAGAACACGGCTACTAATTATAGTTTTATACCACCAACTCAAGCACGCAGGCATTCACTGAGTCACTACACCATTTACAGACAATGGAGTTCAAGTTCCGAGCAATGGACGACAGAAAGCCACCGTGTTTGTCTTCTCCTTCTCCGAGTTCAAGTTCCTTGTCCGAGCAAGCATTACTATGTACGGTTAGATCTATCTCGCAGTCGTCATTATCCTCTGTTTGGTTACTTAAAAAATAACACTAGAAAGGAAATTAAGAGAAAAATAATCGTTGCTTGTTTTTTTCCTTTTTTTTTTTAAAAAAAATGTTGGTCATCAAGTATTAAATGTTGTTCGGTGAGTAGTTTAAACACGCTTTTGTTTACAGTGTTTGGCTGAAAGCCTGAAATATATGAAAGTGCTTTTTGAAGAAAAGAATCGAAATAAAAAGCTTATGGTTTTGAAGTGATTTTGAAGAAGCCCTTAAAAAAGCATTCGGAATGCTTGTTAGAGAAGCGCTTAGTAGGCATTATTTATATCTATTTATTTGTAGGGGGGGGAGGAAAATATATATTATTGGAGGTTTTATGATAATGAGAATATATAATTATTTAATATACGTGTTATTTATCAAAAGCGAAGTTGTGTAAATATTGTTGCAGGACTGTCTGTCTCTGCTTGCTTTCTTTATGTTCTTTGTTTCAATAGGAATGGGAAATTGGGAACATACTGTACTCAGTTATATTTAGCAAAATGAGTTTTTAATTGGGTTTTGACCGAAAGGAGAAAAGGAAAATTCAGAAACTTACGGCTTGTTTGATTAATAGTCTACAATTCTCTCATTGAAACAAAGGATACTAAAGGTACTAAAAGAGAAGCTTGGTTTGGAGTTGGAAATATTTCCGGATACAATTTGTGAAACTAGATCAAATTCTGAGTATGATAAGCAGTCCCTTTGTTGTTCTTTATTAGATTGTATATCATATGCAAAAATTCTGAGTAGTGTGATAAGTTTGGGAATTTCCATGAATTGTAAACCAAATGCTGCCTTAACATTTGTGATTTGTGTTTGAAACCAAACCTCATTTTTGAATCCTTTCATCTAATTCTTATGTTTAATCAGCTCAGTTTTTTCTTTTTCTTCCTTTTTTTCCTCGAATTTATTATTATTATTATTTTATTTTTTTTTTGTGTGTAATGGAAGTAAGTGCATGAAGGAAAAAATATTACTTCAGAACATGAAAATCTTTCGCACTTGAAATCAAATGACATACCTTGCAATTTTGACTTAATATAAACACTCTCTTTCAGTTAACCACACAATGGACCCTGATTTCATGCACAATCCGAGTGACTTTTACACAATCCAGCGCGAGATTGAGAAGGAGAGAATCAGGCATGAAATAATCACGGCTGAAAATGTACATCGGCGATTGCTTGAAGAAGAGGTGAGGAGAGAGCTGATGATGGAAAGAGAGATGGTAAGAGCAAGCAAAATGAGTCTATCAATTGATGAAAGGCTCTCAATGCAAGTCCCTGCAAGTTGCCGGTTAATGCACCCGTTAAACAATCGCTGGCTTGAGGACCGGTTCGCATTTCCTCGGAATCGTGGCATGGGATTTGGACATGATGCGCTGTCTCCCACTCTGCTGCAATTTTCGGATATTGCGAAAGAGGAGATTACAAGTACCTTGGAGGTTAACAAGAAGGATAAACTGATTATGCTGGTCAGTGTTCAATTTTACTTCATCACATAATTTACTTTTTCTGTTTTTGGCGCCACTGCATTTCTATACCTTTGATATTTGTTAGTGACTGTATTCTGTGCATTTTGGTTTGCGGCAAGATTGAAGGGATTGATTCAATCGGGTGCTAAAGTAAGAGGAACATGAATGATACTGTTTCATTTATCTTCTTTCTAATCGACTTTGTAGTCAGATTTAGGATGCTGTCTATATTACATTTTTTGTCCTCTATTTCTGGGTTTATTGCAAATTCAGTAATTCTGTTGAAGACCAATAAGCTCTAATAGTTTCTTGGTTAGGGGTGTTTTCTTTTTTTGGTTGGCTGCAAGCTTGCTGAGGCACGTGGGACAGAAGAAAATACTGTTTTCTGTTGCCTTTCTGTTATTTGATTTGTGTTATAAAGTAATTTTCGGTTATGTGATATCATTAAGGGACTTATCTTTTAACCTTTACCAGTATAACTTTTAACTTTTACCAGTATAACTTTTAACTTTTTATCCTTTAGTTTGTAAAATTTTTATATGCCTGTGCATATATTGTAACAATAATAAGTCTAAATTGCTGATTTTTCGTCCTATTCAGTTCATGTTTAGTTTGAACGTACTGTGCTTCTGCTGTTGGCATCTTGTCTTTGAGTTTTGCTGTTATTGACAAGGTACATGTATCCCATGTTTGCTACACAAGCATGGGGTAACCCCTTCTACTAGTGGGCTGTGCATAAAAAATTCAGTCCTAAGGGGGCATGCATGATCGTGATTGACCAAGGATATCTTTCTCCCTTGATTACTGTAGCTACTATTCACTACAACAATTTGTTATAGTGGCATTAGTGTAATCTTGTCAGAAAATAACCTGAGATTGATGGTTTTATTGATTCCTTAGATGTTTGATTTTTGATGTGCAAGGTATACCTAGGATGTCTACCTTATGTGTAAACAGCTGAATCTTTAAATGACTTGTGTCGATGTACAAGAGTGATCCAGTCACACCGTGTACAATTAAAGCATGCCTTGATTGGAAGTCTAACTGATAGTAGGTTTAAATAATACCAATATAAAGAAAATGATTGTATGCCTAGTTATCTTTTGATACAAGTTGAAGGTGTTTTTATGCAATTCCCCTCCCACGATGCCAATTGTTCGCTTTGGGTCTCAATGGAGGTGTTCATGGATGCTCTCCGAATAGTCCTGCATGGATTTTTCCCCGTGAGGGGGACTCACCACCCATATGGGAATGGTCGTTGCCTTTATGGTGACTTGAACCATGGAGAACCATGGACTTGAAAGTCCTTATAGGTTTTTAAGTCATTATATGGTATCTTCAGGCCAACTTGGCGTGATGGTAGTAGAGTTACATTTAAGAACCATATATGGACTTTCAAGTCCAAGGTTCAAGTCATTATAAAGGCAACGAAGAGTGCCTCCATGAACACCTCCTCCCAGAGCGGACATTTAGCCTCTAGTTCCGAAGAGTGCAGAAAAGCATACCTTCACAAGTCTAAGACTTCCTCGACGTTTTGATTCTTTGGAAACTTGGTAAGTCTTGTTTAACGTGTTAGAGATTTTCTGGTGATGGATAATTTCCTGAAGAAATTGTTTACAATGATCACCAATGCAATGGACATTAAAATAATAATTTAAGATTTTTTATTTCTTAAAATTGAAAATAAATAGAGAGATGAGCGAGCCTGTTGCATGTTGGTTTCTTAACTCTCATCCATTAAAGTTACTCTTTACATGTCCATTTCAATGGCTTTGTCCTGCTCTTGTTTTGCACATTGAACAAATTCAAATTAGCTATATAGCTTACCCAGAATTGCATGTTATTATGAGGGCATTGCTTAGACATTCCCATGTCCTTGGTAGTTGGTACTTTATGGCTCGGTTTTGATGCACAGGCAACAAGTTTGTGTTTCTTTTTGTTGGGTTGGGGGGGAGGGGGTTACGTTTGGACTCACTATCTTGATTGAGCTCCAAACATGTTAGCATTTGGTTATCTTCATTGGTCAAAAGTTCGCCAGTTCGTTTTGGTTTGTCAACTCAAGTAGATGAGAGAATCCTGCAACTCTTGACCATGTGTGCAAATGCCAATATCTTTGGTTTTTAAATTTGGGCAGTGAGTACATGTGACCCCTCATAACTTGGAATCATTGTGTGCATCAAACCTTTTCTGAATGAAAGTGTTGTGATATTTTCTATCGCACCACAAGTAGATGGTGTCAAGTTTTAGTAAAGATGAATAAGGATGTCGAACCCACAGGGATTGGAATCCAATTTGCACTAAGTACTATAATTACTAACCCTAATTTTATTTAGAAACACACTAAAAAATGACTAAATGGAAAGTAAAAACAAAACAAGTAAGAACGCAAAACGATTTTATTGAAAAGATCAGTATGAGATGAATTCTACAGTCTGACTTCACCTAGCTATCCCCTATGTATTTTTTGTGCCAATTAACTATTATTCAGTTTCTGAGTTTATAAGCCAAAAATCCTACATTATTCCACTCTCTCTCCCGAGTGACAAGTGAAAATATTATTAATTATCGATCTCAATATCCCTATAAAAGTCTAATAATTAATAACCCATTGTGCTCTGTGATTCTTGATTAACAACCTCAAAGGAATCATAGGTTTTCCCAAACTCTATGAACTTCCTAAGTTATATTTTCTAAATCCTATTTAAAATCCCATCTTCCGAGTGGTAGATTTGAAACATGCAATCATCTAATATGTGGCCAACAAATTAGAAGCATTAACTGCGAGAAAATATAAATAAACTCAATGGAAAACTTCATAAACGTTATTTGACAATTGATGCATAGGTTCAAGCATTAGGTTACTTCATCGTCTAGAATAGAAGAATTAGTTAAGAGTTGAGAACATTATAGTTGGTAGAAAAGTTTAAGGAAAGAAAATAGAATGTAAAACCCGAATCAAATTCCTTATCTTCGGCCTTCACCACCTTTGGCTCCTCCTCTTGCTCTTCAATCTCCCTCTTTTTATCTCTCTAAGTTTTTGTGCTTCTAACTCTTTCGTTGTGTCTTTCAATCTCCCTTTAGGGTTTTGGACGTACTGTTATATTTATAGGAAAACCCTGGAGTCCTCTTGCGCATAGACTACTGCTTTCCCTGATGAATGCATGATTTTGTCGCGGCGTTGCGACGCCAAAAGTGGTGTCGCGGCGCCAAACTCTCGGGATTTAAGTATTGAGACACCCTAGGCGTCGCGGCGCCAGAAGTGACGTTGCGACGCCACTCCTTTTTTCAGGATAAGTCTTTTCTGCTTCATTTTTCTGTTCCCGCGTGCTTCCGTTGTATCTTTAAGCTCCCAAAACACGTACTTTCGCCCATAATCCATGCTCTAATGCTTCCTGTCATTAAATCACAAAACAACTACAAAACACATCAAACGGCGTGGAATCTATCAAAATAATAAGCCTAAAGATGCATAAACAAGTGTATATAAATTACATAAACAAGTGTATATAAATTACACTTATCAGAAAGCACAGAGCAAAGGTGAGCTTGTGGCAAGCCAAAGGTAGGATCAATTTTTTTACTACCAAATATCGCATTTCACTTGTGCAGATTTTTTCTAGAAGGAAATTTCTTATTTAAATCCTGTTGCTTGTGTTTGTGTATGTGTGTTGAGCTGGAGGCCCCTTTAAAATTGTGATTTCTCATATTAAGTGTTAAAATCATCTCCTCTCATCAGCCTTTAAAATCATCTCCTCTCATCAGCCTTATTAAAGCTGTTTCACAATCCTATATTGTTAAATTGACTAGGATTCTGGTTGTATTAAATATTTAACAATGCCGCTACATTCTTCCCCTTTTGAAGACAACTAATTTAAAATAAAATAAGTGCACATTAGTATTAACTTGTTATGTTCATCTGACATTAGCAGATGACGGAGCTCATAGGGAACATTTTGCTGTTTTCACCAGTGATGAGGTGATTAATACATGATGTCATGGTTATGTTCTGTGTTTGAGTCTCTTTTGCAGTCTAAGCCCAATCCTAATCATTGTGGATCAAATACGAAAGCTGCCACACCACCTGCAGGTTCTGGGGAGCTCCCTTTGACGAGTTCAAAGAAACCCACAGAGTGGAGTTGTGCCCTCTGTCAGGTCAGTGCTACTTGCGAGAGAGGTTTAAATGAGCACCTTCAAGGTAAGAAGCACGAGGCCAAGGAAGCAAGACTACCCAACCACTCCACTTCATCAATGTCAAACAAATCTGGAAAGAAAATTAAGCTTACAGAAAGCAGAGAAAGTGCTGACCGAGAAATAAAGACTAAAGTAGAAGAGGAATCAGTTGAAGCTATGGTTGGTTCAGACCTGAAAATGAAGGGTGAAGAAGATTCAGAGAACAAAAACGAGGAGTTACCAAAGGAGGACCTGGATGAAAAAACTTGGATGAAAAAACGTAGACTGACTGCAGAGAAGACGAAGATAAAAGTACCCAATAGGAAGTATTTCAAATTCTGGTGTGAAGATTGTCAAGTTGGTACTCACTCTGCTGTTGTGATGGAGGGTCATAAAAGGGGGAAGAAGCACACGTCTAGGTGTAATGAATCTAAGTCAAATAGTGCAGCCGTCCTTGGCAACACCAGCGTGAGAATTATGGCACCATCTGAACCTACTGAGAAGGCTGAAGATGAAGATGCGGTGGCTGAAGAAGGAAATGAAGAAACAACTGTAATTGTTACTGGGAAGCCTGAAGATGAAGAGGTGATGGCTGAAGAGGCCAGTGAAGAAACAATAGAAAATGTTTTTGAGAAGGTTGAAGATGAAGATGTGGTGGCCAAGGACGTAATTGAAGAAACAGCAGAAAATGTTACTGGAGAATCAGACTGCACAGGTTCATATATTGTGGGAGAAGTAGCGGACCTAACAAAGCAGACTCCTTGATATGCTGCAGGTACTATTAAAACTTTTATGTGCTCTTGCATTTCATTTTGGACGTCTTGAATTTCAATGCACCAGCTGCACATCACTTTATCATTTAAAAACTTGGAAATTAGACTACTAAATGATTAAGATGATAATGCCATCTTGTTCTAAATCGATTTGAAGATTTGATTGACGTATTGTAACAGGGATTAAGAATATTTAAACCGATGGGATGATCTATGAGAGGAAAATTTTAAATGGGTGATGATTACATGTAATGGTTTTTATCAGGGGTAGATTGCATAATTATCTTTTATTATGATACGATTGTTTGGTTCTCTCTTGTTCTCTACCAGAGCAAAAAGACAAACCTCCACTGTCTTTGAAGGTGCTTATTGTTGTCGAAAAGAAATCATCGCGCACAAAGTCCTCGCCTTGCTGCTTTATTAATCAATATTTTCTTCAACTTCTGGGTAATGGGCTAACATTGATCTATCTTCTGTTAATTTGCAGGTAGACGCTAGTGTAGCATTCAGTCCTGCAAGTTTCCTGACCACCGAGTTTGTAATTACGCAGTTTATAAGATGTGACAATATAACCTTTGTGTTTAGAAATTGAATGGGGGATTAGAAATATTGCCAATTAGACTGGTTTAGCTAGCTAGTATATCTTGATAGCGGGGATTTTATTATGAAATGGTGGTTCCTTTTGCAACATCTTTAGTCAAAGAAATGTGCAACATGTTTATTTATTTGAATTTAAGCACTAGAGATTGGAAAGAAGGGGTAGGGGTAGTAAAGATTGATGAGAAGACGAGAGAAACACGATTAAGGTAGTTCGGGAATTTTTAAGTATTTTAGTGAGAAAAAGAGAACAAATATTATTATTATTTACATGTCAAGTGAGATCAGTAAAGACTCTAAACTGACAAAGCGATTTATATGTTACCAAGCTAAATGAGATTTATGATAGAATATATAGATTCTAATTCACGGTAGCACATATAACGAATTGAGGATTGTTTGTGGCTTTGAGGCGTCCCAAAATCACAAGAAACCTCAGGAGACTTTTCTTACCAAGAAAAAAAAAATGGCTCAATGATGTAAAGAAGCCGAACCATTATAAGTTAGCTCGTGCTCCATTAAGCTTTCCACTACAATCACTTCATTATTTCGCCCACTACCAAAACAACTTTAACCAAGGTAGCCAACTAGCCATTGCCCAACAAAAGTCGTGCTATTGCTACATACACAATAACTTTTGCAGCTAATATGAAAAGATGAGTGCATAATTAACTAGAAACCTACTTCAAACTTTGTACTATTACCATAATTGCCTCGCATGAGAGTGAACAACTTTTTTTAGATGTGGTATTTAACTAGTGATCCTTTTGAAAGCCCCATCTATGCAGTAAGGAAAAAAAAAAAAGGGAAAGATTCCTTTACAACAAGCACTTGCTACCAAACCAGATTGAAAGCAAACAATTGTAGAAACTTCTTGGAGTTCAACTAAAGGCCTCTCAATTCACAACCCTCCACTATAAGATTCCAAGCTCTAAATTCTTCTACAAGGGTGTCTAGGCAGAATGCATAATGATTAAAGCAGTTACTTTTAGTCATAAGCACTTCTGGGAAGCTTACCAACCAAAAACTATCAAGGCAAAGAAACCAAATTTGGAGTCTCAAAACTATCATCTAAATTTGCTTGTATTTTACTCCAGCCAACCCAAAAAAGTAAATTCACAATGCATTCTTATTCGCAAATACTTTCTGCAAAACATCACACCTTTCATTTATTTTTCAACTAGACATTGCAAAAATTAAGAAACAAAAAAAAAAAATTGCTTTAGCAAATCTAAAAGGATTCTAATATGCATCCTTAATTTTTTTTTCAAAAAAAAGGCGAGAGGTATAGCCCTTAATATAACCAAAAAGGGGGAATCAAAACAAATTTAATTCTTCACTATCAATTCCTCCATTTCATTTATATATATACTTAATATGTAAACTATTGTCTCTTATTTTAAAATGATAAGGTGAAGATGAAAGTAAGAATAGTAAACATAACAGGACAGACAAAGTAAACTTTCCAAGCTAGCCAAAATATACGATCTCTTAAATTGTGATACAACTAAGAACTTAAACTCTCAAAGCAACTTGATCTTGCCATGAAATCTTCCTCTTCCCTGCCCGATTCGCCCTGTTTCGGATATTCCTACAAGCTGATAACTTTATGTCATTGAGCTGCTCGTCACTACTGCCTCTAACTGAACTATTCTTTGATTCCTCTACCCTCCATGGCTCGCTATTGAACTGTAACTCTTCCTCCTCTCTCTGCAGTAAAGTAGAATTATGATACAATAGCACATTTTGGGAATGAAGCGAATAGTTATAAAAGTCCATAATTAATTTTCATTATTGATAGATTACCGATATTTGGTTCAAGTCAAAAACTGGAGTCGTGTTTTGAGCGGCAGCTTCTTTTGGACCGTAAACCCTTTCCTTCTGGTTTAGGTCAAGAACCATAGTCGAATTTTGCAAAGTTGATTCCTTTCCATGGTAAGTCTTCAGCTTCTGGTTTAAGTCATAAACTGGATGAGGGTTTCTCAAAGTAGCTTCCTTTTCATTGTAAGCCTTTGCTTTATTGTTTAGATCAACGCCTAAAGGTGAGCGTGGCAAAGCAGCTGCCTTTCTGCTGTAATTCCTTTCCTTTGCCTTTTTTTTACTTTGGATTTGCGAAAACTGAGCCTTTGCAGAATTCTGGTCCATTGTGGAAGGCTGGTTACACGTCAAGTATTGGTGTCGTCTTCTCAAGAATCTAGTGTAAAAGGAAACATGGTTTAGATTATGATTTTTCATATATTCAATTGGGAAAATGTATGCAAACTTGATGATATCAAGGGATTATACCGGACTTCACTTTGTAAGGTCAATTTCTTCCGTTTCATCATCCGCAATTTGTTTTTCTTGGCCTCCACTTCCTGCAAAAAGCTTAACAGTTAAATTTCATCTAAGAGTACCAACAAGTAACAATAAGAAAGTTCAAAATACAAATTGCAAATCAAGCAAGTATAATTTCCATCAACATATCATGAAAGGTGACTGAAACACTGATTGTGAAATAAGAAAAGCACTTGGAAATTAAAGACAAACTGAAACATTGAATTTGAAATAAGAAAAGCACAAAGAAATGAAAGACAAATGTAACTACAAACAAGGACCCGACAGAGTTTTTTATTTGAGTTGAGAAATTTGATATTAAAATTTTGGAGGGTCAACTTCACAGAAGGAGAAGATTTTCATTTAACCGTATCTAGACAAAAATATATAGAACACAAAAGTACTCCAGAATGTAATCAAAGAGGTCTCTAAGAATTTCTTCTTCTTCTTTTGGTTTGGATGCTTAATCAAATTAAGCTTGTTTATCCCTTAAATACAAAAATTCAGGATTAAACTTCCTTTTCTTTTTGACCCTATGTTCTTTCCCACAACAAAACAAGGACATGAAACGTAACAAAAGCAAAGAACATCACAGAGAAAATATCCATACAAACACAAATAGAAATCAAAAATCCATTTGAAGCTTGGCTTTGACCTGATCTCACAACTTTAATAACAAGAACAAAAGATCCAAAGCAACAATTATTTACAGTCATCCAACAATCAAAAAAAATTCCCAAAAACAACAGATCTGATCAAAACCAACAAAAAGACAACACCTTCAGAATTTCTTGATAGTCCTGCAGGAGACTCTGGTGCCTGAACCTAAACCTTTGATCATCATAGCGAGAAAAGGCTGAAGCTGGAGCTGGAGCTATCTCCACAGATGCAGCAGCAATACCTTTCATCTTCTTCTTCATCATAATGATCAGATCCCACAAGCACCGAACAAAAAACTAGAACTCAAATCGAGATATATGAGTGAAAGAGAGGAAAAAAAAAGTCAAGCTTGATGATGAAATATGAAAAAGAGGGAAAGTGAGAAAAGGAAGTAATAGACAAAGAAAGAAAATAAAGGAAGAGAGAGGAAGGTTCTTTGGGTTCCTGTTTTCTCTGTGAAAACTCTGACCAAGACAAAGAAATAAAGGATGAAAACACCAAAGAGCCCACATAATTATCGGTGGAAAAAAATGTTTTTCTTGCTTTCTTTTCTTTTTCCTTTTGAGAGTTGAGACAGTGATGAAGATGGGTTTTTTTTTTTTTTTTTTGGTAATTGTAATTGGGATGTTGCAGAAGGGCATTTCTGTAAACATGACATCTTCCCTTTTTTTCCCTTTGTGAGGTGAGGTGGGTTTGGTTGGAGGACATTTGATTTGAAGACTTTGTTTCAACATCAATAACATATGCATAGGGGGGATAGGCTTCTCTTTCTTTCCATGTTATTCAATTTTTTGTTTTGTTTTTCTTCTTGTTATTTAAAACACTTTGATTTGGTCCAGCTGGGCCATTGGAAGAGAGAGAGAGAGAGAGAGTTTCCATCTTGTTTCTTTCTTCTTTCTTTGTATTTGTTTTGATTGCCTGTGTTGTGTAGACAGAGAAACTCTGGGCTTCTGGAGAGAGAATGATGAGAAGGGTTGAAGAAAAAGAAAATTGAAAATGAAATAATAATGGATTCCTGAGTTTTTACAAATGAGTATGCAGTTTTTGCATTTCTATCATATAGGACCCTCATTATCCCAATAGAAATATTCTCTCTCTTTAAATACATGACCAAGTCCTCCATTGGCCATATTTGGATATCCCGTATTTTTTTTATAGTTTCGAAATAATTTAATAGTCAAGAATTTAATTTTTTTAATTATAATATTATGATATGGTTAATGGTCTCAAAATGTAAATATCATCTTAAGCCCTGATTATACCAGGACCGACCACAAACATTACTAATGACTAATACTATTAAGAGAAAATTAATTCTTAATAAAGTTAAAAAAAGTGTTCGACTGTTTCTTTTTTTAATAATGTGTTACAAATCTATTTATATTTTAATTAAAAATTATGACAAATTATATATGATTAACATAATAATGATGGGTACGACTAAAAAATAAACTTCTGAAAAATGATGGAGAAATCTACCTCATGCAACAAGATCAACAAAAACCCCATTCACAAAGTTTGCAAAGAAGATGAGTGATAAGTGATAATCAAGTAATTGAATAGTGGTTTTGATTTATATCACTCTCATCATTTTTTACGAGTAAATATAGTTTCATTCCATGATAAAATTTCAAATATATGTCAAGATAATTTTATAAAAAGGAAAAAAAAAAATATATTATAATATACAATCACATAATCATATATCTTAAGAATGTATCTTCAACAATCGTGCACATAACAAAATTTCATCTAAGATATCTATCAAGTATCAATTACTTTAACATAAACTTTTATTATTTCATTATACATGACTGGCTGATACAATAATAAATTCTCTACAAAAATCAATCCAAACTCATAATTTTCCAAATCCAAATCTTTGAGAATTCATATATGAATATAATCCATGATACAATACAATAAAACAATGAACTTACCCATAATCATAGATCTTAATATATGTGTTGCTTTTAGTATGTAGTTGAATTTCAATGTTCTAAGGTAATTTGGAGGTTTCAATATAGGTTTCGGATCTATTGATATAAATAACAAAAAAGAATGTCCTTATTTAAATAAATGAAAAAGAGAGAGTCCCAAATGTTATTAACTTATTATCCCAATAAAAAATTAAAATGAAAATAAAGAAAGTCAAGAAGATGAATGAGATAATGATGACGATGATATGCTGTTTTTGAGATGAGTTGTTGCTGTATTTAATTGTTTGGTTGCATTGCACCTTATTTGTTGGCTTTGGATAAGTGCTCTTTCTTGTAGACTTGTAGATGCTTTCTAATTAATTCCACATTATTATAATTAAGACCCAACTACCAATCATGAATTTACTCTTATACCCTCTTCATTTTGCTTCCTTTCTCTTGAAGATTGCTTTCTCTCTCTATTACTATTGTATATCTTTTCATCTGTTTTACCCTCCTACATACTTTTTCCCACATCTAAACAAATAACCCCCCCACAATTTTAGGCTTCAAGCCAGAACCCAATACCATTTTCCAGCCAATATATATATATATTATATATATATATATGTATTAATAATTTAATAGAATCATCATCAACCATATGATTCTATTAAATCAAATCAACAAAATTCAGCAAGTATTGTCTCCCAGCCTCTAAAATTGTCAATACCTAACCACCACTTTTTTTTTAATACATATTTACGGATATATACTTAGAGCCTACATTAATTGAATTGCAAGAAAGTTCCATATTCCATTCATGGCCTTCTTTTCTTTATATTAAAATACCTTAAAACTGCTTTTATCACAACATTTGTAACAGAAATTTTGGGAAAATGGGGCGCCACTAACATAAAGCTGACTCTACCATAGAACTGTCCTCACTTCTCATTACATTTCTCAGGATGCTAGCTATCGTACACTATTATACTAGTCATGTAATGTTTTTTTTTTTTGAATTATTACAAACTACATATATTACAATATGCTATCAACTGGGATTCTAGATACATACAATTATAGCACTGCCCATAAATCAACCGAGACGTAGCTCGGGACTTACAAATTCTAAATCAACCAAGACACAGCTTAGGAATCAACTTCCATATTCTGAATCCCCACTGTTTTTGTGGGGACTCGAACCCATGTCTCTCACTTTGTGAGAGACATGAGTTACCAATGAGGCCACTACCTCATTGGCTAGTCATGTAATGTTTAGTATAGAGTTTTACTAATTTATAAATTAGTTTATATTCTCATTATTATATATATATATATATATATTTTTGAAATCGTTGGAAACCCCGCCACCAAACCACCAATTCTGGGCCGCGGCGCAGGTAAAACTCCCGGCTGCCCCAGGCTCTTACAAGAAGTTGCACCCCCTGGATTCGAACCCAGAACCTCAAGGTGAGATTCTGGACCCTTCACCACCAAGTCACCCCCTTTAATTTATATTATCAATCAATATTTATTTATCAAACGATACATTTAAAAATCTTATGGGATGCATTAATGGAAAAATTAAAACATAGAAACAGAGGATGATGGGCGAAAAGAAAAGGCTGCTGGGTTGTTCTTGAAGTTTGGTTCCACTTTGCAAACAATTGGTGCATGTGTATAATGGAGTCATAGAGATGGTGATTGTTTTGGCTGTATTATATGAGATTAGAGAGAGAGAGAGAGCTTGTGCATTTTCCTGTGTCTCTGGCACTAATACTATGGCTAGACCCGGCCAAGGTTCCGGTTCGGAACCGGAATCGGAACTGAGGGTGAGAACCATAACCGAACCAGTTAGGTTTCGGTTCGGTTCCAGAACCGGAATCGGACCGGTTGGAACCGGACGGTTCTGATTCCAATCGGTTCCGGTTCCGGAACCGAACCGGAACCTAACCGGTTCGGTTAGGGTTCTCACCCTGACCGAACCGGCCGTACGGTTCCAAACCGAAAGTAAAAAAAAAATAAAAAATTTATTTACTTGGAACCGTAAGGTTTCACAAGTAAATCTCAATTTTTGTTATTAATAATAATGAGATTTAAAATTGCAACCTTGAGCACAATAGTCAATTTTTAAGGAGGTTTAAAAATATTCTTTTTATAACCAACACTTGGTTATGACTTCTTTATATAAGCGATGTGGGACACAATAGCCAAGTAACAAATATCTCACATTACTTATATGAAGAAAACACTAGCCAAGAGTTGGCTATAAAAATGATTATATGTTAAAAGAATTTTATAAAAAATAATTCTATAAAAATGATGTGATAGTTTGAAAAAACATTACGATTATATAATTTTTTTTTTAAATTTATTATTAAAAAAAAAAAACAAAAGGGGAACCGTAACCGAACGGTTCGGTTCCGGTCCGGTTTACGGTTCCGGTTCCACTTAAGTGTGGAACCGGGAACCGGCCGGTTCGGTTCGGTTCCGAACCGGAACCGAACCACCGGCCGGGTCTAACTATGGCTATTTTATTTATTATTGTGCACACCACAAAGGTGGAGTGCTATGTGAACTTGATGTGGACATGTTATTGGAAAATTGTGGCCTTGTTTGTTTACTTAGTTTTTTTAAAAAAAACTGTTGGTATTGGGTCATGTGTATCACAACAAACCACTTGTTTATAAGCATTTTGAAAATGATCAAGTGATGTTGATGATATAAAAAATGACAACTAACAAGCTTGTTTGTGTTTAAGCAAGGTTGATATAATTACTTAATTAGTGGGTATTAATTAGTTGAGTTAATAAAATCTCTTGTATTGAAAATAAGAGGTTTGAAGTTCAAACCATACTCGCATGAGTGAAGATGGATTGAATTGCTGTTAAGTTGAATAAAAAAAAAATTTGATATAATTAAACATGTCATGTTTGAAAATACTTTAATTAAATGAATGAAATAGATTGTGTGATTATAAACCAAGAATTGTGGCTTCACCTAGGAAAAAGGCCCAGCTACTAAAAATATAGGCCTTGGACAACAAAGCCCAAACTGTTGATTTGGGCCATAGAAATTTGTCTCTCATATACAATACTTGAAAGTTGGAAACTACAACACATAATGTAAAAAAGCAATTTAATTAAAAATTAAAAAAACAAAACCCCACGATATCTTTCGAAACAATCGAACCGATCGTTGAAGTAAAAAAAATATCTAAAGTTTCTTCGTGTTAGCAATGGCGTCAACGAGTGCTGTAACGGCTCAGATTTCAAATGTTCACTGGAAAAAGCCCTTTGCTTCTTCATTCTGTCCTAGTAATTCTCTCTCTCGCTTTTTTTTTCCTGTAATTAATTTGATTTGTTTTCCTAGTTTCAAAGTGGCAAATTAATTTGGTTGGATATTGGAATATATGTTGTTGTAAAAGTTATAAAAATGGGAAACTTTTTATGGGTTTTAAGGTTGCATTTGAGAAGTTAAAATTGTGAAATATTCACTTATATATATTTGAAGTTTGCACTGTTTGCTTCTATGTTTGCGATGGGAAAGTTTTGTTTTTCGGTATGTTTTGTGATGAAAGATGTCTTTTTGTGTAATGGGTTCGTTCATTTTGATTGATTTGTTTATGAAAATTGATTTACAGTTACAAATGAACCAGGGCAATTTGGTTTCCCTGTGATATGCTAATGTGCTTTTAATGTATTTATTAGAAATAGGTTATGCACTTCATTTTGAACTATTTGGTTGTATCTTTTCAATTTGCAATGCGAGTAGAAATGCTTATGTCTTTTTTTGTTACTCGTTTATTTCCAGATAACCTAAATTTGAATGCAAACTTTCCTGGTAAAGAGATCTTATCATGGTCTGGTCAGCAAAAATCTGCTCCTAAATTTAGATCTCTCCCGGTGTATGGTCTGTTTGGAGGGAAGAAAGATAATAATGAGAAGGGTGACGAAGCGCCTTCAAAGGTCAGTCTCTTTTGCCATTTCTTCGAGTCGGCATTATGTGTTATATTTATTCATGCTTTTTGTATATATGTTTAAGATTTGTGCATTGCAGAGTGGCAGCTTATAAAAGGTTTAGAAGGGTCCAAAAATTAATGTTGAACAACTTCTTCACGCAATTGCACTTTTAATCTTATTTATACCTTGACAATAACATTACTTTGCTGCCTTTTGATTTTAGGCAGGAATTCTTGGAAATATGCAGAATCTATACGAGACTGTGAAAAAGGCACAAATGGTTGTCCAAGTCGAGGCAGTGCGGGTGCAAAAAGAACTGGCTGTGTATGTCCAATGTAGTCTATATATTTCACTATTTTTTCTGAACTTACAGTTTTGCTCAGCTCTATAATTCCTTGTCATCATTTTGTATTGCAGTGCTGAGTTTGATGGCTATTGTGAAGGTGAGCTAATTAAGGTATGTTAGTTTCTATCCATATCAAAAATTTCCTCCCTCTGGTGTTAGGAGTGTCATTTGCTCACTTTACTTTTCCTAAAATAATTCAATCTGTTTTTCTTTATTTTTCTTTTTTATATCTTTGGGCTTAGGTTAATCTTATTGTTAAAACTATAGAGGACATGGAACTTTTAATTTGCTGACTTTTGACCAATTTTATCTCTTAGGTGACATTGTCTGGAAACCAGCAACCAGTACGCACCGAGATCACTGAGGCTGCAATGGAATTAGGTGCAGAAGTGAGTACATAAAAGTTAAAACTTAATCCATCTTGTCTACATTTGATTCCACTGTCTAAATTGGTCTGGTCGTTACTGGATTAAGTGCAAGTGCAAGTGCAAGTGTGCAACTACACTCATATTATCTGTTAGGACTCAGATGCAAACATTGATGCATTGAAAGTGCCTTCTTGAAAATGTACTTTTCTATGAACAGATTAATTGCTCTGGATGTGCCAAAATTCTTCTTTCCATATTCCATTGTGCTTCCATACTTTCTTGACACATCTTTTATATTGAGCCTTTAAGCTGAAAAGGAACTCTAGAGCAACTTACTCTACAGCTGGATTCCTGGATTTAGTTTACTAATTTTAGAATGGCTGCTGTTTTATGTGAAGCATACTATTTAATGTTGCTGTAATTGAAGTTTATGTTTTGAAGAAACCATGACACAGTTTTTATTTGCAGAAACTTTCACTGTTAGTCACGGAGGCATATAAGGATGCACACCAGAAGAGTGTTCAGGTGAGAATTTCCAAAATCTCTTTTCCATTGAACATATCAAGACCGCTTACTCATCTTTGTTGCAAACTAATACTACTTACGGTCTTATGCTTTATCAGGCCATGAAGGAGAGAATGAGCGATCTTGCTCAGAGCTTAGGAATGCCTCAAGGCATGAGTGAGGGTTAAAGTAACAATGTTCCACATACTGATATCTGAGATAAAGCTTCAATTTTGTCTACAGACCAGGGTGGTTGCCAATCTGTCTTGTGTTAAGATTTACTCAACAATTCATTTTCGTTCTGGCTTAAATCAGAAGAGTGGCACTGCTTGGAATTTCCAATCTTTGTCGCCAGCCCAGTTGTAATACAACAGCAAATTTGAAACTGTTTTTCGTGAATGCATTTATGATTATAACTATTTTCAGCTTGAAGTAAATATCTTTGAGATGTGGTTATATGTTGGCGCCTAATGACCTTTAATATCGAATAGACTTACAAGGGCTTCTTTTTCTGTAGTACGTGTTCTCGATTAAGGTCATATTGCTAGTGAAATGAAGAAACTGTTCTCTGTATGTTTTTGTACATTAAAAGAATCTTAAATCTTTTTGAAGATTGTTTCACAAATTGAATTCAGTTCCATACTTCGATCCGAAATTTCATTTTGCTTTCTGCTATAACATAGAATCAAATAAGTTGTCTGAAGAATACAAATGCTAATATGAATGAATCATTCCTACTCTAGTGGCTTCACTAAAATTGCAGTCATCATCATCTTCAACAATTATGTCACGACTTGGGCAATTCTTTTCCTTTCAAGAATGATCTGAAAAGAATGAAAGCTCTTCTGGGCTGAAATAATGGAACTTCATGGCCAGCTCCTCTCACTGTAGCAAAGGTCAGCCCTTTGTAAACTTCTGTCCACCCTCCAACCTATCAACAGATATTCAATTTGTACTCATTTAAGCCTTTATATGAGAACAAAAGAGCAGTAGAAAACAAGAAACTAAAGTAAAAGTGCTTTTGCTATGAAAATATGTTGTGCAAAAGTACCTGGTTGCCTGAGTACCAAGGGTACCATGGAGTTTTAATGGGAAGATTGAGATGGCCAAGAGAAAATCTAGTGGCAGTCACAGGAACAACTGAATCTGTATCCCCACTGCAATTGAAATTTAACTAAATTATATATGTTGAAGTTCAATCAAGTTATCATTTGATCAACTTGATATTTAGCTCTATCATTTAAGAATTAAATGAAGATTAACATCATCAATTAAAAAAAAAAGTAGTAGTTTACCTGAAAACCCAGATCTTTAGACCAGCTGTAATAAGCTTTTTGTATGTAGGTAACACAGAATCTTCGGAATCCTTCCAGTTATTGATCAGAACATTACTGCATCCCCAATATTTTTTTTTTTTAAAAAAAAAAAGTTAAAAAACATATTAAAATCATCATTTATCTATGACGTTACTGAAGTTAAAGAAGACCTGCAAGCAGTCCATTTGTATGGAATCCCAGTAACATTTGCATGCAATGCCCTCTGTACATCAGGTCTATTGTAATATTTTTCTGCATAATTCTCAGTGCAAGGATCATATCCAGAAACCCTTCGGCGCAAAAGCGTATTTTTGAGCCTCATTGGCCTTACAGTACTATTTGACAATTTTATGCAAGATGGTGTATAAATGCTGTACTGATCAATATCTCCAAACTCATGATTCATTGCATAATTCACAGCATCATTACATTTCTTTGAATTATTTTCTGCTGAGAAATTGCAGTGAGTGAGGATGGACTTATAGGTTTTATCTGAAATCATAGAATGTGTCCACCAGAATGTAACAGTTCCAATGCTGTCATAGTAGTTGTCTGTAACAGCATTCCCTACCTGTAAATATACAAAACCATTTGATTAATATTCTTAATTTCAACAGATTTGTAAAGTTGGAATTACATTTCACTTACAATGAATCCTTTAAGATTGATGATGGGGCGCGGATAAGCTTTGTTATAATCTATGATTTTCTTGGCCAACTGGGGAACATAGTGCCCTGTGTGATAAAAAGATATGTAAGTTCTTGGATACATATATAGAGTCCTTGTCAGCTGCGGACGTCTGCAATTTTTTTGAAATCCAAAGAGGCCTAGTTGGATTACAAACTTCAATCCGCTATATTAACACAAAACAGTGCATTGGAGTTCGCATTTTTTTTTTTGTTATTATAGAATCGAAAATTCACCCTGATATAAAGAACTAAAATAATATTTATTTGAACTTATGTACCTGCATAACTTTCCCCAGCAATGTAAAATTCTCTGTATTTGTATTGTGGAAATCTTGACATCCATTTGATGAGAAATATAAGAGCATCCTGAGCTGTGACCCAATTTGGCAACAATAATTAGGACTAAATGACAGCAGAGTAAAAAGAACAGTAGTGTTGCTTATCTACAATACTAATAGTTGTACTAATATAGTTAATAAGTTTTTCGTTACATTTCTCAAGTACCTGTACGATTGTCGCCAGAATCTTTAAGATTGGAGCTTGTATTTGTGTAAGAGAATCCAACACCAGCAGGTGATTCAAGGAAGAGAATATTTGCTTCTGTAAGCATATTAAATAATTTATTTTAAAAGAATCAAAATTTGAAAGTAAGAAGATATAATTTTATTTATTAAGTGCTTGAATAAGCAGTTGTTACCTCTGTTCCAAGAATACTTGTTGAGATAAAGAGATGATCCTGTTCTATTAATCCGAAAAGGTCCAATTTCCTCTGATGCTCCATAAGCCACAGATGAACATCCAGGCCCTGGAGAATTAGTCACACATAAGATGATCAATTTAAAAAAGTGTTTTTTTATTCCCCTGAATTTTCATAAGTTTGAAATTTCTTCATGATTACTTAGAGCTTAAATGCAGCTTCCACCCATTAATGAGGTTCAAAAACACAAGCTATGCTTAAGTGTTTTAATTCACTTAATTAGAATATGAATATTTTCTATTTCTTAATTCTTACGATAACGGTGTAACCGCATAGTCTCAATATATATCTGGACTCTAACTAAATCTAAATGTACCTCGTTAATATTTGAAAATAAATAATAAATAAAATTATATAATTTTAATAATAGGGTAAAAAGAGAGTTGAGAGTGACCGAATTAAAGTTCAATAACGACAATGTAATGGAAAATTTAAAGATTTTTTAACCTAAAATTAGGGATTATCATATCAGAATTGAAGTATCGAATACGAAATTAAAAGAACTTTTTTGCACCATGACATTGTCTTAAGGGTGTGTTTGGGTGCATTAAATATAAACTTTACAAGCCATCAAATTTAGAATTTTCAACAATGTTCACATAGATTATTGAAAAAGAGACTCTCCATAAGTAGCTCAAAAGGGAAATGGGAAACTAATGACATTAATAATTCGACCTAGTGTGGCAACAATTTGAATTATTGCTATAGCCTATGCTTATGTGGTTGCTATCATTCACTGTTTCGAGTAAAAACACCCAAAAATTGCTTTGAATGATTATACATAAAACCGGCATCGTTTTGGTTGTATTAATATGTGAATGTGAAGTGCATTATATATATCATTTCTATTCTTTTCATAAAAAAAAACATTAATGGTGTCACTGAATTTAGAAAGCAGAAACAAATATTTTGTTTTCTTTCTTAATTCACAAGTTACAAACACTGACCTATATAATTTTTATTATTATTTTAAATCTTATTTTATTTCACATTCTTCTCCATCAGCATCATCACCATTTTTTTTTCCTCTGAATGCACGTGCTTCAAAGCAAAGCAGTACCCAGAGACCAATACAAAGAAAACTTTCTATTCACTCTTACTTATTATCTGAAGTCAACTGAAACAAGCAAAGACTAATATTGGCCACCAAAGAAAGAGAAAAAAATAAACAAAACGATAAAAAGAAACAAAAGAATCATATTTTATGAACAGTCTGTTTTAAACAATAAAGGTTGCTTCACTTTGTGGTCACTTTTGTTTAGTTGTGATTTAAATTTTTATTCTCTTATTGCTTCAAGAAATTTACACACATCATATAAATTTCTTTTAATAATGATTTTTTTATGGTTTTTTTTTATATATAAAGAGATATATCTACCGATAATTGGAGAAATATATCTACATTTGTTTTGTTTTTTTTTTTTTTTTTTTTTTGCAAATTGATTATAAAGAGTTTCAATAGTGGCGAAGCCGTATATTCCATGCATCCGATCAATTCGAAAATTTATTCAAATATTATCATTTAAATTAATAAAAAATTTGATTCATCAATGAAATAATTTTAATTTGTCATTGTTAAAATAACGAATTCCTAATTTTTTTTTTTATGAAATTCTAGATTTGCCCATATTGAATAAATGATCTGGCCATAACACTGAGAGTGGGGATATAGTTTGTGTGCATTCTCTCCATCTTAAAAAAGAAAGTGATGACAAAAATTCAGAAAGAAAAGCAAGCAAAGCAAGCTTTTTCTTGATATCCGAAGACAGAGAGAGAATGAACGTCAGTACTTATGGAAGAAGGAATATAACCCTAAAAAGATACAAACAGAAAGAGATCACGAGCACCCATGTGTATTACGTAACTATTAGCTAGATTTGAAGGTGACCTTCCGGCGCAGTTTAACCTCAATAAGGGGTATATCCTAACGTGCACTGGGTGAATATAGTTCCGCCAAAGCACAAGCAAATCATGGTAGAGGGAGGGAAGGAATTTGGATCTAGTTTTGATCGCTAAATTGTGATAAACTTATCATAATCCTCTATATCATATATGCGGGGAAGAGGGAGGGAATAAATTTAGATCGAATATTGAGCCGAATTGTATTGAATTTTTCATAATATTCTATCACGTGTTTTTCAATCGTAATTTATTATAAAAAGCACACCTCAGCATAACACCGAATAGAAATTTAGCTAGGAAAACATGCAGTTTTTTTAAGGCTCAACAATCTTGGCCTTAAGACCACAATCACATATTATATATGTTCATATAATAACAAATCAAGTACAATTCATTAATTGCATTTGCATCATGAAGAAAAAATAAAAAATTTGTTGCTGTTTTTTGCTTTATTGTTCAAGTTTGACACACATACATTTATATATAAGATTTAAAAATGCTAAATGGCGTATTATGTTTCTCGAATAAGTGTCAAAATTTTCTTTTAATTAATAAAGCTTCTCTAGTGTCGCCGAGGTAACTCAAAAAAGGAAACAAAAATGATGCTAAATGGCTAAAATTTACAGAATTATCATACAAATTAATTTTATGGGGCAAATAAGAAGGTGAATTAATTAATTATAAGATGAAACATAAAACTAACCTCCATTGAGCCAAAGAACAAGAGGTTTGTTCCTAGGAGTTGAAGCAGCTTCAGTGAGCCAGTAAAAGAGAGCTCTGCCATGATTCTCATTGACTGTTACATAGCCTGAGAATTGTGAGAATGTGACCGCTGGCTGCCCTGGAAGAGCTGAGATTCGATCTAGCTCTTGTTCTTTTGTTAAATTAGCTGCAGCATTAATGGCAGTGATTGAAGAGAAGAAGAATATAAGGAAAAATGAGAAGCCAAGCCTAGGGGTAATTTCTCTCATGGCAGCACAAAAATGAAGGCCTGGTTGAGAGTGAGAATAAGAATGAGAGACTTTTTTGTATTGATGCCTAAAAATTATTTTGGGGTTTTGAAAGTCTGAATGTTGTTGCTTCAATTTTACTAATATGCACAAGTTAATGAATTCTGGATCCAGAAACAGCTTGGTCAAAAACCCAGAAGCTACATCACAATTTAATGCATCCTCAAGGCCAGCTCTCTCTCTCTCCTCCTCAAACTGTGCAATTACTAAGCTGATTTATATATAGATATATATTGGTTGAAAATTAAGTTCCTAACTTAATTGGAAAGTTTGTTTTAAATATGATGTTTCGTCTGTTGATGAGTTCATTTATTTAAATATATATATATATATATATACCATAAGATGTTGTTAATGTGTATTATTGATATAACAATTTTTATCAGGTACTCTTATTAGATTCATAATTTATCCTAGCTAGTAGCTATCATAAAATTTGACTTGAAGATGACCTAATTAATTTTCGAAGTCAATAAAATAGTTGTGTTATAAAAATGCTTTCAGCAAAAAGCACATGGAAAAACATTTAGGGTCTGTTTGGTTCAACGGAGGGAAGAGGAGGGGAGATATTTTAATGGATGGAAGGGAAGGTGAGGGGAGAGTTTTTAATTAGATATATGTTTGGTTCAAGAAGGAATGAAAGAAATTTTAAAATTAATTTACTATTTTATCCTTGTAGTATTTTATAAATAAAATTAAAACAATATAGACTTATATTATCTTTGAATTAAACAAATAATAAAATTAAAATTAAAAGTTCTACATAATACATGTTATTAAAAATAAAATTAAAACAAATATAAGAGAATATAATAAAAAGAATTGAATGGTGAAGCAAATATAATAGAGATTTGTAATTAGGACAATTTTGTATTTTAATGTATAAGTATGAATAATTTAGTCAATATATTTAAAATTTAATTGCTCATTTTCTCTCCCCTCCAAAACCCCCACACTTTTGGAGGGGAGTTAAAATTGGAAAAATTGAATCAAACAAACATAATTTAAAATAATTACTCCCCTCCCTTCCAAAATTTCTCAACCAAACACACTCTTAGGAACAGTAACTGAGCTTTTCATAAAGAAGGCATTTTATTTGTTCAAAACGATTTTAGTAGTAGGATCTATTTATAGCACTACTCTTATTCAAAGATCGTTTTTTTTTTGGGTGCCGAGGAAGCTGAAAAACCCGCCAACAAAATAAAGGACTCAGTTCACGATTAAGTCTTTAACAAGCGAATTACAAACATGGATAAGGCCGGTACAAGCTTTGATAATACTGTAGGTAGATCCGGTCAAGATCTCGATTCGTAATCGAAACTGAACATAATGGAGCCGTAAGGTTTCAATTTCAAAACCGGAATCTTAAGGTTCAGTTCGTAATTGGAACTAAATCACTTTTTTTGCCAAAAAATAAACTGATTCGGTTTTGGTTCGATCTGATTCCATGATTCCAAAAAAATCGGAACTGTAACCGAACTGATTTTGAACCAGTTCGGTTACAATTCCAAGTTCCTAGAACCGTGAACCATTGGCCCGGTCCGGTTTTGAAACCAAACCAAACTGTTGGCCCGGTCTAACTGTAAGGGGATGAGGGGCAAAGTCAAGAGGTTCTTTGAGGGAGTAATTTTATAATTTTTAAGTGTTTAATTTATAAATCTATGGTAATATTTCTATTATTTACTTGATACTAACATCTGAAAAAATTTGAAGGGGTCAGACATATAAGAGACTTCCCCTTGAAGGGGATGAGTGTTCGTACTCCGTAATATTCAAAAGCCAGTACGAGCTTTGACAATACTGTAATGGGATCAGGGATAAAATCAGAAGATTCTCTGAATGGGGGATTTTATAATTTTTAAGGGTTTAATTTATAAATTCAATGTGGTATTTTTATTATTTACTTAATATTAATAATTGAATAAAAAAATTTGAGGGGATTAACTAACCCTGATATATAAGAAGTTTCCCCTAAAAGGATGAGTGTTCGTACTATTCAAAGTTGGCTTTTGATTGACTTGAAATTATCCGAAAGAGAGCAGAAAAATAATCAAAAATCCAAAGTCAATTCTCATAAGCTACGTACTAATTTAATTAATTAGTCTCTTTGGTTATAAGCTCAAGTAGCTAGCTAGTTAGCTAATGGTTAATGCTAGCAATAGGTAGCATTTTTAATGAAAGGCATATTAATATTTTGATAAAATTCTCTCAAGATAAGTTCATAAAGTGGTCCTCCATTTATATGAAGGAAGCATGAAAGATTTAATGGACGTGGGGCTCTGTGTCTTGGGAATTCTATCCCTAATTGGCCTGCAACTTAATTTGACGCTTTGAATATTTCATGAGACAAAGGTGAAAGATGGAGGTGGTAAGCCTGAACCATAGAGATGCTAGCTCGTATATATACCAACAATACGTCCTTATCACTTCCTTTTGTTTTCTTCCAAATAAATAATACATGGTGAGGAGATTTGTGAAAAATAAAAATAAAAATAGAACTATTTGATTATTTTTCCCCTAAAAAATGACCAAGAGTTTGGAAGACTTTTAAGGGAATCAGAATCCAATCTTTGGTATGATCTTTAAATACTTTGTAACCTTTAAAAAAATTTCAAAAATTAATGTGAGAGGCAAATATCTTTACTTATGTATAAATATTTTCAATTCCACCTAATTATTAAGTTGTAATATCTTTTCATAATCGATCCAAATTTGAACAAAATATAAAGATTGTATTAAATAACGACAGTCAATATAGAACTAATCGAATAACTTATGACATGAAGCATAAATAATCATTTAGGATAAAGTATAATTATGTCAAACAAATTCATATAGCTAACCCACCTTCTGGTGGGAAATGCTTTACATGGTCTAGCGAAATTATAGTCAATTGAATTTTGTGAAATGCAAGGCGTAGTTCTTATTTCTAATTATAATATTAAGACGTGTTCTCCCATTTTCTTAATTTAAACGACTAATAGAGTGTGTCTGTAGAGAGTATTGTGGTGAGAGTATAAGTTAGCTTATAAGTTGTGAAACAAACGTTATAGTACTTTAAGCTAGTTTATAATTAAGCTCTTTAGGGTGTTTTGTTAGATATAGAGTATAAGATAAAATATAAATTGCCAAATTATAAATAAGAGCATATAAAAAAAATTAAATACACAGAAGCTTATTTAAAATAGATGACAAAATTATAAACTCGCGTGAAACGTTTCAATAAAAACTTCATTTGTTAGCATTCGTAAATGCTAGCTTTGGTAGTTAACGTTAACTCTATCTGCCGCTCAACCAAATCCCCTCATAATTTTGATTAAGTGGTAGAACATTCGAGTTAGAAATTTATTTGAAAAAAAAAAAAAAAAAAAAAAAAAAACTCAGAACATATATATTATCTGTGAAGAGGAATATGATCTGCTTGTCCATTTATTTACCAAAAGATTGATTATTTTATCTTAAATGAAATTAGCAAGAGTTAAGGGGTTGATCAACCTTCAAAATATTGTTACATCTTCTCTAACACCCACATTATATATAATTGTCCAAGGAAGTGGTTAAAACTACTTTATACCAAATCCTCTTATAGATTAGTGACTAATTAATAAACTTTATTTATTTTTTTAATGAGAAATAATATCGCTTTAGCATAATCGCAATGTCGTTATCATAATCTTTAATTAATGATGAATAAGTCTTGATTACATTGTTAATTAAACCTTGTCAACCCCTTGACAAACTAACTAGTCATTAGGTCATCGTCTTCTGACGGATTGGAACTCTCAATTAAATAAATTTGATACGAAGAAAATTCTGATATTGATCAGGACTTGTAGGTTGAAGGCATTCAATTAATGCAAAACCTCTATAATTTTTTTTTAACAAATTTATAGTATAATATATGTGTTAACGTTGTAAAAAAACACTAACATGCTAAGAATAATTGGTAACTATACTAAAAGTATTGATAAACGTTTCAAATTTAACACAGAGGATTTTAAAATTTAAATTTAATATTTTATATCGATGCTATAAAATATCTTCCAATAATTCATATATGTGTGTGTCACACACATACAATTTAACTTCATGATAATTGATTTTTTCTCTAATCTTAAAAGTGAGATTCCAATCACATTTTTTTTCTAAGCGTTGAAAACTCCGTCGCTAAATCACCCGATTTATGACTGATTCAATCCCTTACAAGAAACGGATTCCCTGAATTCGAACCCAAGATATTATGGTCAAATTCTGAGCCCTACACCACCAAAATACGACCCTGATAAATGAGATTCAATCACGTACTTCTTATTAATCACAACCACTACTATAGTACTCAAGGGTATCAAATACCCATTGGTACAAACATAGTACTTTGACCATATAACATGTAACTTAAATGATTAAACATGTAAATTTATTGCGATATTTTATATCGTACCGCAAGTGTACAGTGTCAAGTTTTAGTAAATATGAGTTAAGAGTGTCGAACTCATAGGAATTGTGTTCACTCACACTAAATACTCAATTGATAATCTCAACTTTATTTATAAAACAATTAATGAAGATTTAAATAATAAAACATAAAAATAAGTATATAGGAGGAACTAATATGATAGAGATTTTAGAGTCTGATTTCACCTAGCTATTCCCCATGTATTTGTCATGCCAATTAACTTGTTCAGTTGTATTGTTTATAAGTCAAGAATCCTAAGTATTCACTCGATCTCCCGAGCATCAGTGAAAATATTATCAATTACAGACTTTGATATCCCTATAAAAATCTAGTAATTTACAACTCATTACATCTTGTGATTATATGCTAACGACTTCAAATGAACTATAGATTCTCCCGAACTCTATAAAACTCATAGGTTATATTCTCTGGATCTATTCAAAATCTATATCTCTCTTGAGTGATAGATTCTAAACATGCATCATCTTAATTTGTGGCCAGCAAATAAGAAACATTAAACTCAAAAAGATATAAATAAACTGAAATATAACTTCATAACAATATTAACAAACAATACAAAGGTTCAAGTATCAGTTACATCATTCTCCAGAATTAAGAAGTTAGTTCATGACTAAAGATAAAAACAATAAGAATGAGATCATGAATCTAATGAAAATCAATAGAGTTCTAAGAAATAAACTAAATGATAAAACCCGAATTGAATCATTTCCTCTTCGGACGTCACCGCTTTCGTCTCATCTTGTCGCTCTTCAATCCTCCTCTCTGGATCTCTCTAAAAATAAGTGTTTTGTGTTTTGTGCTGTGTATTAGCCTCCTCCTCATTTAGTTTTGGATGAACTTATGTATTTATAATAGAGCCTTGGGGTCCTTGTGCATGTAAAACCCTAGAATTTGGTATTTTTGGTCGATGCGGGGCGTCGCGGCGTCGGAAAGTTGGCGCTGCGGCGCCAAACTTTCTGGATTTTGTATTATATGATTCGAAGGTCAATTGTGACGCGAAGCAAAGGAGCGTCTCAACGCGCGGCAGCTTCCTATGATGTTTGCGTTCCACATTTCTACTCTTCCTACGTGCTTCTGATGCGTCTGTATGGTCCCAAAACACGTATAAATGCCTCAAGATTCATATATTAATGTTTCCTACAAATAAGACATAAAAGAACTACAAAATAGATTAAATGATACGGAAACTAACAAAATAGCAAGTTAAGGATGCAAGAATAAATGTGTATAAACCACACTTATCAAAATTCTACCAATAAATATGAAATTATTTTCATGTTTTCAAAAAATTTGTGTTTATTAGTAACACTTACATAGTCAATGATTAAAGTTATATATTTAAACCCAATAATATTTAATACTCTTAGCTACCATAGATATGCCCATTAATCACTAATACTCGCGTTCCACTCTAAATAAATAGGCCCCATTAATGAGCTAATACATGACCTCAATCTTCATTAACTCTAAATAGGCCCCATCAATGAGCTAATACATGACCTCAATCTTCATTAAATTACACTCAAAACAGTACTTGATGATGTCAAATCTTCTGGAACCCCACATGCAATGACAACAAGAAAGGAGTTAAATATTTATTTGTCAATGTTCAACTCAACAGCAGCTCTTCCAGTCAAAACCTAATTATGCTGTTGTTGCTTGCATTTGTAAACTATTTCAGTCATCATTATTAATTACATTATATCTCTCCATGATTTCCGAGATTTTGTTCACCAAATTTTTTCTACTAAATTTTTCCATGCATAAACAAAACCCACCATATGCATGTAAGCCTGCATTCTAGATCGATTCATATCCAATAATAATATGTACATTATTATTATAGATACAAATTCGTATTTTAAAACGCATGAATGTTGAATTATAAACAACTTAAGTATAGTGAAATTATCTAATTTATCATGTACTAGTTGCATAAATATTAATATTTTTTTTTCACAAGTTTTTTGTTTCTAATTATAGATCTTATATGTGGTCCTTTTAGTGAAGATGGAATGATACTCTTAAGTGATGTATCATATTTAGACGGTAGAATGTCACATATTTTTCTTGATGAGACTGCTGATTGTCGTTGGATATGATCCGATACTCATATTAACCGCAGGATCTGACTCCTCAGATGATTGAGCTATAAATCTCGATACTTTGAGATAATATTTCAGAGATCGTTTGGTTAAATGTAACAATTTTGGAAATCGTTTCCGTAGTAGGAACATCAGAAAACAATTTCCATAAATTATTCTTTCAGAGACACTGATCTGAAAATATGGTGATGATTGAGCTACGTAACGAAAGTTTTATGATTTTGTGTAATGAAAAGGTTTTCACGATTATAACATATATACCATTGATATAAAGGTAGAGAAACCCGAATTCAGCCAGAAATGCAACTCATGGAAGCTTCTCCTTCCGTCCTTCTTGCTTTTATATTTTAATCTAAGGAATGTGACGTTTCAAATCCCCATAAGTAGCATTAAATATTTGATGATGCCGCCTTACTACTATATAAAGTTCACATTCTAATAAAAAATTGTTTTCCCTCTCTCAAAAAAATAATAATAATAATAATAATAATAATAATTCATTATCACTAATTATTCATGTAAGTAGGGGTGGTAAAATGAATCAACGAATCGAATTTGTATCGAATCATAAACGAATCGAATCAAAATGTGATGGATTCGTATTCGATTTGTTTATTAAACGAATCGTAATATCATGATTCGTATTCGATTCATTTATTAAACGAATCAAATACGAATATTCGTTTATTCGTTTAGTCATGATATTATTTAATAAAATAATTTACCACACTTGATTTTCATTAATTCTTCATAAATATATACATATGAAATATGTAATTAATATATTTACTAAAAATACATCACCAAATATCGAAAAATATTACTTTTTCTATGGTAATTAGCTATAATTTCTCGAATCTTAATTGAAAATTAACAAGAACTAGTAAATAAAAATAATAAAACGAATCCTAAACGAATCAATGAGCTTAAATTCGTATTTGATTTGTTTAATAAATGAATCGAATCAAATTGATTCATTTATTAAACAAATCCATTTTTCAAACCCGTATTCGCTTTAAAGCGAATCGAATCGAACGAATAAACGAATCATGACCCAAATTGCCACCCCTACATGTAAGCGCCATTAAACGATGCATATTCGCAAAGCAATGGAAAAGACTTCGAAGTAAAATGGATGTGAAGATGGAGTTCAATGAATATATCATTTGTGAAGTATTATAGTTTAAGGCTCTCAATATAAGTGAGTTGTTAATTTAAATATTTTAAGCTCATAAGACTCATATATATTCATATAAATGCATTAGAGTCAAGTAAATAATATTTTATATCTTCAAATCATAAGTTTCATAAACTGGAACCGGCATACTGGTTCTTGATACCGACATATCGGTCTATCAGATCTGATTGCATGCTCTCTGGAACCGAGCTACTACATACCGATCTCCCAGATTGGTCAATCTGGAGTTTACATAACTATTATAACCGAAACGAATCATACATGTCCCAATACCGGTCAGCTAATCGGTATACCGGCCTACAAACCGTTGAGGTATATAATTTGATGAGTTACTGGAATCGACATGACTCATACCGGTATTCATACCGGTCAGTAATCTGGTAACTTTGGAGCATTAAATGCTCAATGTTCGACGTTTGAATTTCAGAACTAGCATACCGGTCTCGTGACAGTAAGTTGAGTATGCTCGAATTTTCACTATAAATTGAGAACCTATCTTACTTTTGCTAGCTCTTACACTTTTGAGTATCTTATTGAGAGCAAAAATCAGAGAGAACAAAAAATCTTATGTATCTCTTACTATCTACTGTGGACGCTGGATTTCGGCCGAGGTCCTCAATCAGAATTTGTAAGTTGGGCACTAGCAATCCTGCAAAAAACAAAGTAGAGTGGACGGGAGTAGGCTACCACCGGTGTGGTGGATACCGGGTACACTCCGACGCCCAAGTCAGTGGCAGGAAATAAGTTTGTAAAATGGGAAAGCAAGGTTGAATATTACCTCTACTTCCTTTGTTTGGCCGTGAGAGCCGTGTAATATATGAGGGGATTAAGGATCGAGAGCATGAAGTATTAGGGTGAGAGAAATGTGACTTGAATGAATTCTTCCTGTACTCTTTTCATATTTATAGATAAAACATGATATGAGGTTTGGTGTATTTGGTAATGGTTTTTGGAGTAAGTGAAGATTAGTGCTAGAGTTAGGTTAAGTGGGGTGGTGGGGATTAGTGCTAGAGTTAGGTTAAGTGGTCATGCTTTATGATTTTAATTGTAATCAAATACATAATTCTTTGGGCTTGGGCCTAACATGCTGATGGGCTTAAGGTGAAAGACAGTTGTACCCTTAGACCAAATTTGGCTCTTACAGTTTGTCCCTTACTCTCTAAGTCAAAGAAATTTTGTCTTAGAGAGTATATACGTTTGTGTCGAATGATACTAATCACAAAAGCACGTGACAAGAATGTATCACCTTCTGTTGGATTGTTTAATAAGAGCTTTATGCAAAATGTGGGTTTTTTGGAAAATATCGCGTGTATCATCTGGGCAGACGAAGTCTTTAGTCATTCTGATTTGACTTGACTTATGGTAATTGGTTCTTGGTCGTATGATCAGTTTTGAAGATCCATGGATACATTTGACTCGACATAAGTAATGGGGAATATTCTCTGGTCAACTGAACTGAATGTAAATTTAGGAGTCCCGCTTGACTCGACAAGAGTCATGGGGAATGTCCCTTGTCGACTGAACCAAACGGTGGTTCAGGAGTCCAATTTGACTCGACATGAGTCCAGGGGAATGTCCTTTGTCGACTGAACCAAACGGTGGTTCAGGAGTTTACTTGACTCGACATGAGTCCAGGGGAATGTCCCTTGTTGACTGAACCAAACGGTGGTTCAGGAGTTTACTTGACTCGACATGAGTCCAGGGGAATGTCCATTGTCGACTGAACCAAATGGTGGTTCAGGAGTTTTACTTGACTCGACATAAGTCCAGGGGAATGTCCTTTGTCGACTGAACCAAACGGTGGTTCAGGAGTTTTACTTGACTCGACATGAGTCCAGGGGAATGTCCCTTGTCGACTGAACCAAACGGTGGTTCAGGATTTTACTTGATTCGACATGAGTCCAGGGGAATGTCCTTTGTCGACTGAACCAAACGGTGGTTCAGGAGTTTACTTGACTCGACATGAGTCCAGGGGAATGTCCCTTGTCGACTGAACCAAACGGTGGTTCAGGAGTTTTACTTGACTCGACATGAGTCCAGGGGAATGTCCCTTGTCGACTGAACCAAACGGTGGTTCAGGAGTTTTACTTGACTCGACATGAGTCCAGGGGAATGTCCATTGTCGACTGAACCAAACGGTGGTTCAGGAGTTTACTTGACTCGACATGAGTCCAGGGGAATGTCCTTTGTCGACTGAACCAAACGGTGGTTCAGGAGTTTTACTTGACTCGACATGAGTCCAGGGGAATGTCCCTTGTCGACTGAACCAAACGGTGGTTCAGGATTTTTACTTGACTCGACATGAGTCCAGGGGAATGTCCCTTGTCGACTGAACCAAACGGTGGTTCAGGATTTTTACTTGACTCGACATGAGTCCAGGGGAATGTCCTTTGTCGACTGAACCAAACGGTGGTTCAGGAGTTTTACTTGACTCGACATGAGTCCAGGGGAATGTCCATTGTCGACTGAACCAAACGGTGGTTCAGGATTTTACTTGACTCGACATGAATCAAGGGGAATGTCCTTTGTCGACTGAACCAAACGGTGGTTCAGGAGTTTACTTGACTCGACATGAGTCCAGGGGAATGTCCTTTGTCGACTGAACCAAACGGTGGTTCAGGAGTTTTACTTGACTCGACATGAGTCCAGGGGAATGTCCCTTGTCGACTGAACCAAACGGTGGTTCAGGATTTTACTTGACTCGACATGAGTCCAGGGGAATGTCCTTTGTCGACTGAACCAAACGGTGGTTCAGGAGTTTACTTGACTCGACATGAGTCCAGGGGAATGTCCTTTGTCGACTGAACCAAACGGTGGTTCAGGAGTTTACTTGACTCGACATGAGTCCAGGGGAATGTCCCTTGTCGACTGAACCAAACGGTGGTTCAGGAGTTTTACTTGACTCGACATGAGTCCAGGGGAATGTCCCTTGTCGACTGAACCAAACGGTGGTTCAGGAGTTTTACTTGACTCGACATGAGTCCAGGGGAATGTCCATTGTCGACTGAACCAAACGGTGGTTCAGGAGTTTTACTTGACTCGACATGAGTCCAGGGGAATGTCCTTTGTCGACTGAACCAAACGGTGGTTCAGGAGTTTTACTTGACTCGACATGAGTCCAGGGGAATGTCCCTTATCGACTGAACCAAACGGTGGTTCAGGATTTTTACTTGACTCGACATGAGTCCAGGGGAATGTCCCTTGTCGACTGAACCAAACGGTGGTTCAGGAGTTTTACTTGACTCGACATGAGTCCAGGGGAATGTCCTTTGTCGACTGAACCAAACGGTGGTTCAGGAGTTTTACTTGACTCGACATGAGTCCAGGGGAATGTCCCTTGTCGACTGAACCAAACGGTGGTTCAGGATTTTACTTGACTCGACATGAGTCCAGGGGAATGTCCTTTGTCGACTGAACCAAACGGTGGTTCAGGAGTTTACTTGACTCGACATGAGTCCAGGGGAATGTCCTTTGTCGACTGAACCAAACGGTGGTTCAGGAGTTTTACTTGACTCGACATGAGTCCAGGGGAATGTCCCTTGTCGACTGAACCAAACGGTGGTTCAGGATTTTACTTGACTCGACATGAGTCCAGGGGAATGTCCTTTGTCGACTGAACCAAACGGTGGTTCAGGAGTTTACTTGACTCGACATGAGTCCAGGGAAATGTCCCTTGTCGACTGAACCAAACGGTGGTTCAGGAGTTTTACTTGACTCGACATGAGTCCAGGGGAATGTCCTTTGTCGACTGAACCAAACGGTGGTTCAGGAGTTTTACTTGACTCGACATGAGTCCAGGGGAATGTCCCTTGTCGACTGAACCAAACGGTGGTTCAGGAGTTTTACTTGACTCGACATGAGTCCAGGGGAATGTCCTTTGTCGACTGAACCAAACGGTGGTTCAGGAGTTTTACTTGACTCGACATGAGTCCAGGGGAATGTCCCTTGTCGACTGAACCAAACGGTGGTTCAGGATTTTACTTGACTCGACATGAGTCCAGGGGAATGTCCCTTGTCGACTGAACCAAACGGTGGTTCAGGATTTTACTTGACTCGACATGAGTCCAGGGGAATGTCCTTTGTCGACTGAACCAAACATAGGTTCAGGAGTTCACTTGACTCAACATGAGTCATGGGAATATCCCTTTGTCGACTGAACCAAACATAGGTTCAGGATTTTACTTGACTCGACATGAGTCCAGGGGAATGTCCTTTGTCGACTGAACCAAACATAGGTTCAGGAGTTCACTTGACTCAACATGAGTCATGGGAATATCCCTTTGTCGACTGAACCAAACATAGGTTCAGGAGTTATTCTTGACTTCGACAAGAGTCATGGGGAATGTCCCTTTGTCGACTGAACCAAACATAGGTTCAGGAATTCATTTGACTCAACATGAGTCATGGGAATGTCCCTTTGTCGACTGAACCAAACATAGGTTCAGGAATTCATTTGACTGGACATGAGTTTAGGGGAATATGCCTTTGTCGACTGAACTATCATTTGTCGAGCGTACTATCTGCACCGGGGTTTGCTAAATATTTCATAGATCTTCCACGTGTCGTTTAATGGAGTAAAACCTAGCGCAAATAACGAGGAGTTTCATGGCGGGAAATAAACCGCCAAAAGAAGTAGTATAAGAGTGGCTTGATGGGTTCATTTGTTTCATTTCACAAGATCAATCGATTTGGGAGAGACTTCAAGGCTCCAAGGTACTTCTTTCACTCTCTTCGCGTTCTTCATTTGCTTTGAATGTTCGTAGAGTAGCTTCAATCTGTTCTTAGCTAAATTAGGTTGTTTGATCTTTAGAATCATACTCTATTTGGAGGATTTGTGTTTGGAGATAGGAGTAGGATTTGATCTTTAAGGAACCCAAACCTTAGAAATTATTTGTTTGTAGACTCGGCGAATAGAATATGTCGAGTGGAGACTCTTTAGAAAGTTTAGGAGAACAGATCGATACATTCGTAGGATCATCATCGAGTGAATCAACAGAAGAAAAATCATTAAGGGAATGGTCGCGTCAAGAGTTTTTTGAGGAAGGACCTGTAACCGTTATGTCGCATGAAGTTCCGTTGCAGGCAATTCCTATTAGATCATTGGCAGCTGTCGAGGAATTTAGTGGAGGGGTGAGCACGAGTGAGCCTACCAACATACTAACCAAGAACCCAGCTAGTCGAATGACGGCTACCCTGCTAATGGAAATTAGGATTAAGTATAGATTTCCTAGAACAATGGAACTGAGGGTGCCTTTGCCGTCTGAAAGGATTGATTATAAAATTCCTGGTTGGGTGGGTTTTTATGTAGTACCGTTTTCTAATGGGCTTAGATTTCCTATTCCGAGGTTAGCTTGGGAAATCTTGGATCATTACGGGATTGCTCCTTCACAACTAATGCCGAATGCTTGGAGGATTCTAATGTCGATTGAATGCTTAGCATTCGAACAGGGGTTATTATTTGAGGTGAAGGATGTTTTATATTCATACTACCTCAAAGAGCATCTTACTGAGAAAGGGAGATATACTTTGTATCTTCGTCGTAAGAGGGAACAAATAATTATGGGGCTTCCAACAAACGATATGGGTAATTGGCAATCAGAGTACTTCTTTGTGAAAAATGAGGGTATCTTTGGGTCGACTGGAATGGGTCGAGTTTCAGAATATTGGGGTGTATTTAGTGAGTATCAAATTCTTCTATTAATTGATAATTTATCAATATTATTGTCGTATGAAACTAATGCATGGATTGTTTATTATGCAGGTCCTTTTCGAAACAATTTATTCGACAAAACACCTCTCATTTTGTCGAATACTAAAGCTCTTCTTGATCTACCGGTCGAACAAAGAGATTGGAGGATAATCTTGGTAGAGCAGAGATTAAGAGCAACTTTACAGTGGGAAGAAATCTTCGAATCAGAAGGTATATCTACCCCTTTGGCACTTTCTAAAAACGTATTGGAAGTCATCTACTGTACTCGGTCGATTCGAGCATTGTACGGAAAGGTGTGGTTTATAAAGACATTAACTCCAAAAGAAATTTTATGCGCAGAGGACATGGCGTCGAGGCAAATAAAAGTAGCATCAATCGATGAGTTGATGAGCCGAAAAAAGGCTAGGAAGCTCAAGATAAAGGAGCCAGAAGTGGAGGTTCCAGAACCACAATTGGTATCGTCGACTGGAACTCCAAAGCATAAGGGGAAGTCGACTGAAATAGTTGTCAAATGGGGGAAAAGGAAGGCGGATGAAATCGATAATATAGTTGTCAGGATTCCAGCAGGGTCGACTGCAATTTCGGACCCATCAAGCCTTGACCCTTTTATTAAGAAGTTATTGCTGGAGGAGGATGAACAGAGGTTATCCAAGATTGGCCCGGTCGAGTCGATGAAAAAGGCTGCGGCTTTAAGTTACCAAGTAAGAAAATAGATAGAATTTCTTAATAATTTGTAGAATGGATTCTAATTAAATCCTTTTTCCAGGCAATGGAGTGCAGTCTACATATGCAGCGATATGTCGAATCGACTCTTAAGAAACAGAGGGAGATGGATAAATCATTTGCAGCTATGAAAAAAGAAGTGGTTCAAAAGAGGTCGCTTGAAAAAAGAAATGCTGAATTGGAGAAGGAGTTGAAGGAAGTGAAGGCAACACTTCAGATGGAAAAGGAGACTTCTGAAGTTACAATTGAAGGCTATAAGGATGCGTTCGAGAATGTGAAGAAGGAGAATGAAGAATTACTTGAGAATCTTGAAGGGATCGCTCTTGAATCAATGATGAAAGAACGCAGCCATCTGATGAAGGATTTCCTTGAAGGAAAGACAGGAGCTTGGGAACCAAAGAAATGGATTCAGCAGTATGATCAATTATTGGCAGGAGTTTCTTTTTCAGTCGAGGGTGATGTGGAAGAGAAAGGCGAAGAGGTCGACTCGAAAGTGGCAGAAAAAGAAGTTATTGATGGCGAGGGGGCGGCTGAAGTTCAAGAAGAGGATAATAAGAATGAAGAACTTAGTCGAGTGGAAATCGAGCCGACTATACAAGTTCAAGAAATTCCTGCACCTGAAGTTGCTGCTGAATGCATTCAAGAAGAAGCCACTCCGGAAATTTGAATATTTTGTAATTTTAATTTAACCTCTTTGTAGAACAAATTTTAATGAATTAATGATATTTTGGGATGATATTTCAAATGAAATTTGTTTTTAAGTCGAATCACACAATACATTAATTTGAAATTACTCTGAAAAATAAAATATAAATAAACGCACGCATAAATTACCGGTGAAATTGCTTAAGGTGAATTGCATTCCAACTATTGTGAATTTGTCTCCCCTCAATTGTTTGTAATTTGTAGGCTCCGTGTCCAATAACTCTTGTGATGATGTATGGCCCCTCCCAATTTGGTCCCAACTTTCCTTCTCCGACTTCTTTTGTGTTTTGAAAAACTTTTCGTAGTACCCAATCCCCTTCTTTGAATGTTCGACTTCTGACATTTTTGTTGAAATATCTCGCCATTCTTTGTCGATGAGACGCTAGTCGTATGGTCGTTTTTTCTCGTCTTTCGTCGATTGTATCTAGATTCATATACATCAACTGCTGATTTGCGTCATCATTAGCGTACTGGTAGCGTAAAGAAGGAATGGTTTCTTCGATTGGAATTACTGCCTCTGTTCCAAATGCCAAAGAGAAAGGAGTTTCTCCAGTCGAAGAACGGATGGTCGTTATGTAGGACCACAATACTCTCACAGGAAGCTCGTCTGCCCATGATCCTTTCGCCTTCTCCAATCTTTTCTTCAAAGTATTCAAAAGTGTCTTGTTGGAAGACTCGGCTTGCCCATTAGCTTGTGGAAAGCGTGGGGTTGAAAAACTTAACTTGATCCCCCAATTTTTACAGAAGTCTTGAAAATGTCGGCTAATAAACTGTGAGCCATTATCTGTTACAATCTCTTTGGGAATGCCGAAACGACATATGATGTTTTTCCAGACAAATGTTTGAACTTCTTTATCTCGTATTTTGGCAAAGGAGTCTGCTTCAATCCACTTTGAAAAATAATCTGTCAAGACTAGCATGTAGACTCTTTGTCCGGGGGCGATTGGTAGCTTCCCTACAATATCCATACCCCACTTCATGAACGGCCATGGGGATAGGATAGGATTCAGCTTTTCTGGTGGAAGATGTGGAATAGGAGCGAATCTCTGACACTTTTCACACTTCTTCGTGTAATTGACTGAATCAATTCTCATAGTTGGCCAATAATACCCAGTCGAATGGGCGCGTGACGCAAGGCTTCGTCCTCCAGAATGATTTCCGCATTCTCCTTCGTGCAAGTCTGATAGTACATGTTGTGCTTGATCATGAGTAAGACATTTCAAGTAGGGTCCAGAGAATGACCTTTTCAATAGATGTCCATCAAAAATGGTGAATCTTGCCGCTTGCCTTTGAATCCTTCTTGCTTCATTTCTTTCTTCTGGAAGCAGTCCATCTTGCAAGTATTTCATGATTGGTGTCATCCACGAGTCGTCTGAAGTGATGGTGTTGATTTCTTTGTTCTCCTTCCAAATTGATGGCCAATTTAAATACACTACTGGAATTGATTGTATTTTGTCTCCATACATGGTCGACCCGAGAGTAGCCAACGCGTCCGCCTGAGTGTTTTCACTTCTTGACACCTGAGATATGTTGAATTCTTGAAAGGTCGCCTGGACTTCTTTAACTCTCTGCAAGTAGGATAACATTTGAGGGTCTCGTGCCTGATATGAACCTTGGAGCTGATTCACTATCAATTGGGAGTCTGATTTCACTTCGATTCTTCGTCCCCCAAGCTCTTTGACCAAGCTGATTCCTGCAATCAAAGCTTCATATTCTGCTTCATTATTTGTAACTCGGAATCCACATTTGATTGCTTGTTGTAGTATATCCCCATCAGGAGTAGTGATCACTATGCCAAGGCCACACCTTTCTTATTGCTAGAACCGTCGACTGAAAGTTTCCAAAGTGAATTTGATTGGATTGAATTGACTTCGGTACCTTCCAAGGGATTCTGAGTTGGACTGAAATCTGCTACAAAGTCAGCCAAGGCTTGAGATTTGATCGCTGTTCTGGGCTGGTAAGTGATGTCGTGTTCTCCCAATTCGACAGCCCATTTTGTTGTTAGTCTCCCAGTCAATTTTGGCTTGTGTAGTATGCTCCTCAAGGGGTACTCCGAGTAAACTGTGATAGGATGCCCTTGAAAGTATGGTCGTAGCTTCCTGGCAGACATTACCAAGGCTAGTACCAATTTCTCCAAATGCAAATAACGTGACTCCGCATCAAGTAATGCTTTGCTTACATAGTAGACTGGAAGTTGGGTGCCGTTCTCTTCTCGAATCAAAACAGCGCTTACTGCTTGGTCTGACACTCCCACTCCAAGTACAAGAATAACCTTTCATTGTCGAGTGGTTTTGACAACAATGGTGGTGATGTTAAGTACTACTGCTTCAGCTCTTTCAGAGCTTGTTCGCAGGCGGGAGTCCATTCAAAGTTTTTTGTTTTTTTGATGGCTGAAAAGAACATAAAACTTTTGTCTGTCGACTTGGAGATGAATCTGTTCAATGCCGCAATTCTTCCTGCTAGTCGCATGACTTCCTTTGGGCAGGTTGGAGATGGAATTTCAAGTATAGACCTGATTTGATCTGGATTTGCCTCAATCCCTCGTTGTGTAACGACATATCCCAGGAATTTCCCAGAAGCTACTCCAAATGCACATTTTGTTGGATTCAATTTCATCCCATACCTATTCATCACCTTGAATGCTTCTTCCAGGTGTTGCAGATGCTGATCAGATTTTGATGATTTCACCACACATGTCGTCTACATACACCTCCATCGTTTTTCCAATCTGTTTGAGAACATTTTATTGACCATTCTCTGATATGTGGCACCTGCATTTTTGAGACCGAAGGGCATTACTTTGTAACAAAAAATCCCCTATTGGTCATGAAAGCTGTTTTCTCTTGGTCGCCTGGATGCATAAGGATTTGATTGTACCCAGAATATGCATCCATAAAACTTAGCAACTCGTGTCCGGCTGTAGCATCAACCATTTGATCAATATGAGGCAATGGGAATGAATCTTTTGGGCATGCTTTGTTCAGATCTGTGAAGTCGATACAAACTCTCCATTTTCCATTTTTCTTTCGTACTACCACCACATTGGCTAACCAGGCTGGGAATTGAACTTCTTTAATGGCACCATTTTGCAACAATTTTTGGATTTCTTCATCAATGATCTGGTTTCTCTCTGGGGCAAACTTCCTTCTTTTCTGTCTGATTGGAGGGTAGTCTGGATCCACATGGAGTTGATGAGTAATCAAGCTGGGATCAATCCCAGTCATGTCTTCATGCGACCAAGCGAATTGGTCATGTCGTTTTCCGCAAAAATTCACTTAAGTCTGCCTAGTAAGTCTGGGATCTAGATTTGCTCCAATTTGAGTTTTATGGTCTGCATATTTGTCATGGATTTGAACCTCATCCAATTCTTCAATATTTGGAAGTGTGGGCTCCTGCGAATGAGGTTCGTTCTGTAATTTCTATGCTGAATGGACCTTTGCCTTCATTGTTGTTTGGTAGCATCCTCTGGAAGCAACTCTATCTCCCCTTATCTCTTGAATCCCCCACTTTGTAGGAATTTTAGAGTTTGATGATAGGTGGACGATACTACTGCCTCATTTCATGAATCCATGGGCCTCCCAATAATCAGATTGTAGGCTGAAGGACAATCTAGGACTAGGAAGGTTGTCATTTTGTTGATTCCCCCTGCGTAGACTGGAAGGCTTACTTCTCCCAAAGTAAATTTTTGTTCACCACTGAATCCAATCAACACAGTCGTTCTTTTGTTAACTTTTTCTAATTCAGCTCCCATGTCTGCCAAAGCTGTTGTAAGATGATGTTGGCTGATGATCCTGTATCTACCAGAACTCGTTTGATCATAAAATTGCCACCTGTAGAGAGATTACTAAGGCGTCATGATGAGGGTTCATCATGCTACCAGAGTTGATGTCGTCTGAAACTCCATTATTAGATTTGTAAACATTTTTTCTAGAGACATCGTGGAATGTTGAAGGCTTGATACAATTGCTCTGGAATGTCGTTTGGCTGATGAATATGATACTCCACTAATCTCTGATCCTCCTGAAATGAGATTCACTGTGTTATCAATTGGTGGAGGTTGAATTGGTGTTTCCCCATGTCCATCCTTCTCGTTCCTCTGAGCTAAGGTGGCTTGTCCCTTCTCTGTAAGTAGATCCCTTAAAAACCCTTTGTTCAACAATTCAAGTACTTCCAACCTTAATGCTACACATTCAGCTGTGGTATGGCCGTAGTCTCGATGGAATTCACACCATTTGTTTGTGTCTTTATTTTTGAAACTTTCTCTGTTGCGTGGTGGCCACTTTACTTCATTTCCCATCTTTTTAAGTACCAAGACTAACTCTCCCGGGGAGATAGAAAAATTGTAGTCTGGGAGTCTGGGTTTTTCCATTGGATTTGTTTCTCGAGCTCTGTATGATGGAGGTCTTTGATCAAAACCTTTTTGGTGGGGCTGATGTTCTCTCCTTGGGTGGTTCCATTTCTCCGAATGACGCTTTGGCATCATATTTGTAAATTCTTTATGACGTTTGGTAGAATGGACTGTTCTTTCGTTCTGCATGCTGGAGGAAATGTCTTTCCTTTTATTCCTTTTATCTTCTTCCCACCTGATTTCGACTTGGGCTCGAGCCATGACCTGGTCCATCGTGTAGCATCGAAACTTAGTCAGCTTTTTGTAGAGTCCACTTTCACAAAGTAATCCGTTCCTGAAAGCCTCCACAGCTGTTGGTTGATGAAGGTCTGGGATTGTTATTCTTTCTTTGTTGAATCGAGCAACATAGCTTCGTAATGATTCTCTCCCCTCCGTTGCAGGATGCCACTAAGATCATCAGTAGTTTTTTCAAGTTTGCAAGAGCTGGCGAAATGTTCAACAAATTTGTCTGCTAATTGTTGATAAGATTTGACGGATCTGTATGGTAGGTTGATGAACCATGTAAGAGCTGGACCGCCCAAAGTTTCTCCAAATCCTCGGCACATTCCAGCTTCCCATTGATGAGGAGCTAAGCCTGTTGACATCATTTTGTATTTATAATGAATGACATGGTCGTCTGGGTCAGTAGATCCATCGTATAATTTCATGTCTGGTGGGCTGAACTTCCGTGGTAGCTCAACAGATGTTATCGTCTCAATGAAAGGGGTATCTGAAATGGTTCCAGCTCTACTCTTCTTCATTGAGAGTTTCACCCCTGGTAGACTGGACATAATAGCTTCTTTAAATTCTTTCATTTCCTTTCTCATTGTGACGACAATTTGCTGGGCTTGGTTGACTGGTGAACTTGGTAAGTTCCTTTGGTTCACATCATTTGAAGGAATGTCGTCTGTTGTTTCGTCAAATGCTCCTTGAAGATTAGCTGGAGTGATCCGGTTGTTGTGTTGTTCTGATGTATTGGGAAGCTGAGTGGGTGATGAAAGAAGTTCCAATTGTTTTTGGAGGTTCATGTTGGAACTACGAAAGGTAAAATTCTCTTCTTCTAAAGCTTTTAATCTGTCTTGTAGCATGGCCAATTGTGATGCCACTGGATCAGATGTTTGTTCATTGCTTGAAGTCATGATTGACTAAGCAGCGACTGTTTGGTGGAAAGACTTTGTCTGCAAATTATTGCTAGGGCCCCACGGTGGGCGCCAAATTGTGGACGCTGGATTTCGGCCGAGGTCCTCAATCAGAATTTGTAAGTTGGGCACTAGCAATCCTGCAAAAAACAAAGTAGAGTGGACGGGAGTAGGCTACCACCGGTGTGGTGGATACCGGGTACACTCCGACGCCCAAGTCAGTGGCAGGAAATAAGTTTGTAAAATGGGAAAGCAAGGTTGAATATTACCTCTACTTCCTTTGTTTGGCCGTGAGAGCCGTGTAATATATGAGGGGATTAAGGATCGAGAGCATGAAGTATTAGGGTGAGAGAAATGTGACTTGAATGAATTCTTCCTGTACTCTTTTCATATTTATAGATAAAACATGATATGAGGTTTGGTGTATTTGGTAATGGTTTTTGGAGTAGTGAAGATTAGTGCTAGAGTTAGGTTAAGTGGGGTGGTGGGGATTAGTGCTAGAGTTAGGTTAAGTGGTCATGCTTTATGATTTTAATTGTAATCAAATACATAATTCTTTGGGCTTGGGCCTAACATGCTGATGGGCTTAAGGTGAAAGACAGTTGTACCCTTAGACCAAATTTGGCTCTTACATCTACAAATTCATAAGCTCATACATCTTCATATACATTTAGTGAGCTTAAATATATTTGGGTAAACATACTGACACTTCAATCTTTGTAATTCTTATTGAGTTCCCAAATAGGTTTGTAAACACAATTTTTCTTTCAAACACTTGTGTGTGAAATCCCTTGAGTGGTGTATGCTCTCAAAAGTAGATTTGTTGTAAAAGGTTTGAGAGAAGCATTTGGAAGATAAATCTCTCAAATTGTAATTTGTTTAAATTAGTCACTACAAAAACTAAGGGCTTTAGCGTCGAAAAATATGGATGCTAAATTATACAATTTTGATGCTAAAGGTTATTAGAGTTGAAAATTTTCGACGCTAAAACGTGTACGAGAAAGACAATTAGCGTCGAAATAAAAAATTTCGACGCTAAAATATAATATTTTAGGTCAAAAATATTTCGACAACAAATTATAATTTCCAACACTAAACTCGTAAGAATCGAATTTGGGTGGTAAACTTATTAAGATACTTAAAAATCAATTTGATTATGTCTTTGGCGTCCAGTGCAGAACTATTTAAAGTAGTGGCTCTCCTATCCATTTTCTTGATTAAAAATTTATTATACCCTTCAATTTTTATCAATAACAATTTAAATTGTATAGCCAAGGGATAAGGGGGAAAAAAGAAACTTGAAAGATTTAAAAACTTTTAATAAAGGGTAAGGTAAGAGCATTATAATGCCTCAAATGAGTGTGACTTGACGGTGAATGATTTAAAATTTAGTTGACAGTTCCTGAGTTCGAGTCTAGATAATACATTTCTTATTAAAGCCTGAAACAATTAAGAATTTACATATTCATTTAAACCCAAATCGAGTAATTACGACAGAGTTTCCAACATAAAAAAAACGTTATAACAAATAGCGTATAAGACAATAGTCGCCCTCCACATAAAGGGAAATGTAATGGTTGTAATGCATTTAGTTCATGCTATGTTGAACTTTTTTGGAAAATAATCAACCTTTCATCTAAAAAATAACTCGACTCTCAAATTACATTTGGTTTTTGAAATTTTTTATATATCCGCCTCATATTATGCAAAAAGTCATTTTATACTCAAATTATTACTTTTCTAGATGTAAAATATTTATAATTACTAAGTGTAGGTATACAATATTTATTTTTTAATAATTTAGAGTGGACAAATAAATATTTTTAAATATGAAGTGTATTTTTTTATTTCAACTATTTTTTGAGTGGATGAATGATAATTCCTAAGGTTTTTAATTAATCTTGATTTGTGGACCGACAGCAATTAAAAATATTGATGACAATTAAGAAGTATTTTAATTAGGGTGGCAAAATGAATCAACGAATCGAATTTGTATCGAATCCTAAATGAATCGAATCAAAATGTGATGAATTCGTATTCGATTCGTTTATTAAACGAATCCTAATATTAGGATTCGTATTCGATTCGTTTATTAAACGAATCGAATACGAATATTCGTTTATTCGTTTAGTCAATAATATTATTTAATAAAATAATTTATCACACTTGATTTACATTAATTCTTCATAAATATATACATATGGAATATGTAATTAATATATTTACTAAAAATACATCATCAAATATCGAAAATATTATTTTTTCTATGATAATTAGCTATAACTTCTTGAATCTTAATTGAAACAAGAACTAGTAAATAAAAATAATAAAACGAATCCTAAACGAATAAACGAATCAATGAGCTTAAATTCGTATTTGATTCGTTTAATAAACTAATCGAATCGAATTTACCCATTTATTAAATGAATCCATTTTTTCAAACCCGTATTCGCTTTAAAGCGAATCGAATCGAATCGAATGAATAAACGAATCCTGACCCAAATTGCTACCCTAATTTTAATAACCTAAAAAATAAGAGCCCATCTATGATATTCAAGTTCAAGAACATCAAATATTTTTGGATTCAAATATAAAATTTTGACTATTAAATAGACCACTCAGGATTTAGGAAAACGGCAACAGCTGGATGTGTTTGAACTTTGAACAATAGCTTTTGGGGGCTGCAGTAAAGACTTTATTGTTGATGTTTCTCTGACTATAAAATATGGCTACATTGGTCATTGGTTACTTGACGTAACCCACTATTTTGAGCTCGAAACTTTATTTATAAGGTCCCAAATTCAATTTATAGGTAATATTTTTGTAATAAGTTGGATAATATTAATTTATTCACGTATTTATATCGGGATCCAATAATCCTGTTATAAATTACATGAGATTTTCTCGATATTTTTTTTTTTAAAAAAAAGGGGGTTAAAAAGGGAAGTGTTTGGTGTTATGGGAACAAAAATTGAGAGACATTGAATCTGGCTTACATGGGTCTTTACTTCTGTTTAGTAACAATGCCTTTGTTTTCAAAAATCTGTTCACATTTAGTTTGTATTTGGGCAATGAGCAATGAACATGGCTAATTTGTCTGAATTTTGTTTATGCATAAATTTGAATAAAAATTTCGAGTAAAATAGCTTTTACTTCTGCTAATAGTTTTGACAATATAAAAAATGTTTTGTAATAAAAAGGTAGCCTGGCAGTGAATTGCTACTACCCTCATTAAAAAGATGTTTGATATAAAAAAGTAGTCCAATAATGAATTGCTACCCTCATCATCATGTTGAAACCAGCTAGCATGAACAGCTAGCATGCAGTTCCACCGAAAGTTGATGGAGAGTTGATTGCAAGCTTGAGCCAACGGTCAAAAACGTGTGCACTGTAGCACACATTTTTGACACTATAAATTTGAGCATTCTGATCATTGTTTATCATCCCAAATGAGTGAGAGTTGTATAGAGAGAAGTGTGAGATTTTTTATTTAGTTTTCTTTGTGTAAAACTTGTGTATTATTCTTGAAGTAATAATACGAATTCGGTTTTTCCTCAAACACTTCCAAGAGTGATCGTGTTTTCACAACAAGTGGTATCAGAGCTTTGGTTCTTCATTGGGATCGAAAAACCGAAAAACGGAGTTTGGTTCGGAAAATTCGAGTTCCGGAAAAGTTGTCAAAAATTCATTTTGAGGTTACCATCAGCTAGTTCACGTCGAGACGAGCACGGTGGTATTTTCCGACGACCAAACCGACGTCCCAACAGGCCGCACGCGCCGTCCAGAGAGATGCCCACGCGCCCGCACGCGCTCCACGCACCGCACGCGCTGCTGAAGATTGAAGACGATCCGCGTCAGCCGCCACGGCATCGCCACGTCACGCCCAGTCAGCGCCCAGTCAGTAGACACGTCATCCGCCACGTAAGCGCCACGTCATCCACCACGTCAGCGCCACGTGTCCGCCACGTCAGCAAATTGGTCCCACCTTGCCACGTCAGCAGCCTGGTAAATTTCATTTTGCCCCCTGAAGTTTTGAAATTTACAGTTTTACCCCAGAACTTTTAGGAATTTACAAATCAGCCCCCTGTGTCGGATTTAGACCAAAGAAGTGTCTATTCACCATTTTCGACCGTTCCGGACGCAACGGTGACCTCGGATTTGTGAAATTCAGACCCGATTTTAGTGTATATCCCATTTTAAACTTTAAAACTTAAAAAGGAGATGGAGGATTCTCATTCTGGTGCAATGATTAAACTGGCTGCCACTAATTACTCCCTCTGGAGACCTCGGATGATAGATTTTTTGCATTGCAAAGATTTGTTTGATGTCATTGAGTTGAAGGGAGTGAAACCAGAGTCTGTTAAGGAGTATGACTGGAATAAACTCAACAACAGAACTTTGGGTCAGATAAGGCAGTGGATCGGTCACAGTGTCTTCCACCACGTAGCACAGGATTCAGATGCTTACGGGATGTGGATAAAGCTGGAAGACATGTTTCAGGCCAAGACAGCTCGGAATAAAGCCCTGTTAATGAGGCGTTTGGTGAACCTGAAGCTACGGAGTGGAACTTCCGTTGCGGAACACACCAACGAGTTCCAGAGCCTGGTGAACCAGTTGTCTGCAGTAGACATGCAGCTGGGAGATGAAGTACAAGCCCTCTTACTACTCAGTTCCCTTCCTGATAGCTGGGAGATATTGGTGGTTACTCTCAGCAATTCCGCTCCAGGAGGTAAGTTACCATGCCTATGGTAAAAGATGCCATGTCGAATGAGGAGTCCAGGAAAAGATGTTGGCTCAGAACAGACAGAAGCCTTCGTCACAGAGACTCGAGGGAGGAAGACATCAAGGAAGAGACGGAGAGAGAGGCAGAAGCACAACCAGGGGTAAATCCTCAGATGGAAGGAAGCCTACCTATAAGTGCTACCATTGTGGCATTGTAGGCCACTTAAAGAAGAATTGCCGAAAACTGCAACGAGAGCAGAGAGAAGGCAATCACCAGCGAAGAATGACGAAGGAGAGAGACATTGGTCGTTGTCCAAGCAGATGTAGCAATATGATCCATACAGGAGAGACATGCCTTCACAACGCAACCCAAGATGTTGAGTGTGGGTAGATACTTCTGCAGCATCCTACCACGTCACTCCTCACATAGATTACTTCACAACCTACAAGGCGGGAGACTTTGGAGCAGTGAAGATGGGAAATATCAGTTCCTCTGGGATAGTAGGAATGGGTGATATTCAGTTGCGGACAAATTCGGGTGTACATTGACATTGAAGGATGTCCTGCATGTTCCAGAACTTCGGCTGAATGTACTCTCGGGGATAGCTCTTGACAAACAGGGCTATGAAAATCACTTCAGAAATGGCACATGGAGAATGACGAAAGGTGTCATGGTTGTCGCCCGAGGACATGCTTGCGGTGCACTATACAAGACTCATGTGAAGATTTGTGCAGACAGCCTTAATGTAGCTGAAAAAGAGGCTTCTCAAAATCTGTGGAACCAGAGACTCGGACACATGAGTGGGAGATGGTTGTCTACCTTGACAAGAATGATCTAATCACCGTCTCAAAAATGCTGCACGAGGTCCTTGCAACCACTATTCAATTGGTAAGCAACGCAGAGTCTCATTTGATTTCTCTTCAGAGAGAAGAATAGTTGCTCAGTCTGGTGCACTCTGATGTTTGTGGTCCCTTGGAGGTTGATTCATTGGGCGGTAACAAGTATTTTCTGACTTTTATTGATGATGCTTCACGGAAAATCTGGGTGGTTTCCTCAAGACGAAGGATCAGGTCCTAGATCAGTTCAAGCTGTTCCACGCCATGGGTAGAGCATGAAACAGGGAAGAAGCTGAAGTGTCTTCGCACAGACGATGGAGGCAAGTACAGTTCCAGAGAGTTCGAAGCCTACTGCATGAGACATAGCATTCGACATGAGAGAACTGTTCCACACACTCCACAACATAATGGTGTCGCTGCAAGTATGAACCGCACCATTATGGAGAAAGTCAGAGGAATGATCAGTATGGCTAAGCTGCCAAAGCCATTCTGGGGAGAAGCTGTTCGTGCTGCCTGTTACCTGATCAACAGATCACCAACTGAACCGTTGAACTTGGAGATTCCAGAGAAAGTGTGGTATGGTAGTAAGAATCTCTCTTACACTCACCCTAGAGTATTCGGTTGTGTTAGCCGTTGTATATGTATCCAATGAGCTCAGGGAGAAGCTCGATGCAAGGACAACTCCATGTATATTCCTAGGCCATGGAGATGAAGAATTTGGATACAGACTATGGGATCCGAATGTGAAGATGGTCATCAGAAGCCAGGAAGTAGAGTTTCTTGAAGACCGAACAATTGAAGACATTGAAATGCCCAGAATGTCTTCCAATACCAGTGCCAACAGAAATCCAGACCCAACACCAGCACAATTGGCCACAGACAGGGTGCACGAGGAAATTCCAGAAGCAGAACCAGATGAGGCAAATGAGGATGTTGAGCAGGGGGAGCCTGTTCCATCGGAGATTACAGTAGAAAATGTTGAGCAGGGGGAGCCGCAACCCACTCCACTAGAAGCTGCAAGATCATTCACAGAGATGGATGATGATAGACCTGCTGAAACCAGTGGACCTCAGACAAGAAGATCTGAGCGAGGCAAGATTCCATCAACCAGATATCCGGGATCCGAATATATTCTGCTTACTGATGTGAGGGAGCCAGAGAGTTTCCCAAAGGCAAGAAGGCACTGAGGAACAAATGGGTGAAGAGACACAACAGAAGATTACTGTGTAGAGACGCAGTGGATTGTACTATGCAGAGACATAGCATGAGAATACTGTACAGAGATGCAGTGAAGTGTGCTGTGCAGAGACACAGCCGACATGTCAACAAAGGAACGATGATCGGGACAAGCTAGAGTTGTGCAGAGACATAACCAGGATAGCTGTCAGATGATACAGAGAACTACGATTGACTTGATCCCAACTCAGGGTACGTAGGCAGTCATACAGATGCAGCCAGGGGAGGATCCTTTGAAGGATCCGGATTTGGGTGATTGATGGTCGGCTCAGATTTTGGGAAATCTTCACCGAGGGGGAGATTTGTTGAAACCAGCTAGCATGAACAGCTAGCATGCAGTTCCACCGAAAGTTGATGGAGAGTTGATTGCAAGCTTGAGCCAACGGTCAAAAACGTGTGCACTGTAGCACACGTTTTTGACACTATAAATTTGAGCATTCTGATCATGTTTATCATCCCAAATGAGTGAGAGTTGTATAGAGAGAAGTGTGAGGTTTTTTATTTAGTTTTCTTTGTGTAAAACTTGTGTATTATTCTTGAAGTAATAATACGAATTCGGTTTTTCCTCAAACACTTCCAAGAGTGATCATGATGAAGGTAGCATTTCGCAATTTAAATTTTATAAATAGAGTATAGATATATCTTTTCGAATATTAATATGAGCCATCTCTAGCTGTGCTAGAATTGTATGTATTCCGAATTTCAATCGAAATCGATGTAACTATAGAAATATTTTGGATGCATTTTTATTGTTGGGCTAGCATGGTCCTGGCCTAATATGCAAATTTCGTTCATTGACCATGTGAAATCAGGCCCATCCATCCTTGACCAAATGTAGATTGATTTTTATTTTTATTTTTCTTTTCAATTAAATCCTAATAAATGTGCACAATTTAGACAAAAATTGACAGTATTCAAATTTTATGTTTTAAGCACAGAGTCAAGAGTCTCGTATATTTGTGAAAATAGATTAACAACCTAAAATCATGCATATATAATAAAATATTCTATTGTTGGGAAATGGGAAATCATGGGATCATCAAATCTGCAATTCTGGCTACAAAATTATGACATAACACCATCGCCTTAAAGTGTGTGATAAGGATCATGGACCATTTGCTACACTTCATGTTTCCATTAAATTTACAATCATGTTCACAGAAATCTGTGAATGACTAATAGGATAAAGCAACATAATAGCAAGAACATTTATTTACTTTTTTTTTGAAAAACTGTTTTGTAAAATGAAAATGAGGATTCTGTAATTTATATAAGCTTGTGCTGACCCTGTAATATTTAGTATTTACTTTCAGCAATGTATCAAAATTCAGGAACCCATTCACCAATTTTCCTGCAAACATCAACTGAAAAAAACAATGATCAATTCGGAGAAGCACTTTACGGAGCTGGATCGGATCTCATCAAAAGTGAATTGAGTGCTTATGGAGAAAAGCTCCTGGGATCAGGCTCAGCTTATGTGCATAGTAATGTATGTTACAAAGCTATAATAAGTTTCAGCTTCTGATTAAAGAAGTGATTTTCCAAGAAGGGCTCTAATGTTTTTGAACATGTTTTACAGATTGGTAGATATTTTTCCAACCCACAATATTATTTTCAAGTGAATGATCAGTATGTGCAAAATAAGCTGAAAGTGATACTGTTTCCATTTCTACACAGGGTATGTGACTGTGATTACTAATTGATTATTCAATGGACACAAATCTTTCATCTGTATTCATTGATTCTTTAAAATTTTTGCAGGGACATTGGATGAGAGCAACTGAGACAGTTAAAGGAGAATTGTGTTACAAGCCACCAATTGATGATATAAATGCTCCTGATTTGTACATACCATTGATGGCATTTGGTACTTATGCTGTTCTTTCTGGTTTCTTCCTCGGTAGTATAGGAAAGTAAGTTCATGTTTTTCTTTTTTGTTTAATCTCCGATAATTTAATCCTCGTATGGTATATATTAACTGTCAAGATAATATGTTTTTCTAATAATATCGCTTAATCTTCATTCTTGAAATCTTTTTTCAGGTTTAGTCCTGAAGCTTTGGGCATACAATTTACAAACGGATTACTCTGCTGGTTATTCCAAATCCTACTGATGGAGGCGACGCTGCACATTTTAGGCGACGGAGAGATACCGTTACTTGACGTCGTTGCCTACGGCGGATACACTTTCGTTGCCGTTTCGGTGGCCGTAATGGCTAAGATTATAAGCAGCTATTGTTTCTGTGTGTTGTGTATGTGGGAGAGCTTTTGCATGGGAATGTTGTTTGTGAAAATCCTGAAGAGGATTTTAATTGCTGAGGTCAGAATTTGTGAGAAGCATTCAAGCATGAGACATTATCTCTTACTTTTTGTTGCCATTGCTCAGCTTCCATTGCTGTTTTGGCTTGGAAATATTGATGTTTGATTTTTATAATTTGTTCATTGCATTATACGATTGTATAATAATAGTAACAATATTTAAAATAAAAAAAACAAAAAAAACAAAATGAATGCAATGCTAAGTTAAAATATATTATGTTAAATTTTTGTGCTCTAAATCTAAAAAATAAAAGAGCTCTCAAGCTTATCGGATTATATACATTGCGACAGTAATATATGATAGGACAAGTACGTCCAAGAATACTCATCACTTGCCATTAAATAATTTAATTTCAAAGCCATATAAAGTGACATTTGAAAAATGCCCAAATGGGTTATGAGTCGACAAATCACCAAGTGAGTTTATTAAATTTTTTTTTTCAATTGTTGATGAGATTGGTTTGTCTCTATGATGTTGGATCGGATTATTTTAGCTAAAATTGGATTTCAAGATATGTCTTGTTAAAGATTGATCTACAGGGATAATATATGCTTAATTTTCTCTTCATTGAGGTGTTCCTTTTGTATAGTGAACATTTTCCCACCATTTTATGGTTGTAATGTTTGAGTTTTCATTCCGGATGTAATGAAAATGAACACAAACCAATTAATTTCTTCTTTTTTTTTTTTAAAGAATTCCATTACAATTTTGATTACAAATTTATTGATAAAATATAAGAAATTTGTTGGAATCTACAACCAAATTCGTAAATATTTACTCTCAAAAAAAAAAAAAAAAAAAATCGAAATACGGATGAGTGGCTAGTCTTTTTATTAATTTTTAAGTTAAAATAATAGATTTATTAAAGTTGTAATTATAGTGGGCAGAAATCCCAATGGAATGGGGTCTTCAGAGGCCTTCCTCAATTGAGGCATGGATCAGAGATGAAAAAAATTGAAAAAATCAATATTAGGGACAAGGATGAAGAAATTTAATAATCATTTTTTATTCGGGGAATGAGTGAGGATTAGGTAAATCCTCATCTCCTCCCAAATATCCATTTAAGTTTTAATTTATTTATTTTAAATTTTTTTAATAAATATATTCAAATTTAATATATGCAAATAAAAAATCTCTTAATATTTATAAAAATCTATAAAATATAAATAGTTCAAGGAGTTAAATGAAATAGTTATATATATAATCACTTCTTAATGAGAGATTCATCATTTTATTAAGTTATGAAATAAACAAAAAGATTAAAAAAATATGAATTTCAATATTGCATATAAAGTGTGATTTGTTTAATATATATTGTTAATTTTTTGAATATGTATGTTTGATTTATGGATAATGAAAATTCGCGATTAGCCAAGGTTCTGATCCTATACGGAATTAAACACAATAATCAAAACAATTCATGATTACTGTAACTACGGAATTCTAACAGGTAATTACAATGTCAACAAACAGCAATAAAATCCACAGTATCAATTCAATGCAAATATAAATTGCGGAAAATAAAACAATCACACAAAATCAACACAAGTTATTTTGGTGAAGAAGTGGAAAACTCGTACGAGTAAAAAACCACTTCAGGTATCTCGGCTACCAACCCAAATCCACCATAAAGAGAAAAATTTACAGGGATGGTAAAAGGCCTATGATGGCAACTCCACCGACTTTAGTACCTCTATCCTGTAAGAACTCGAAGAACTCCTCGAGCCCGTATCCCACTGTTTTCTTCAGAACCTCTGAAGTCTCTGAGTAGATTGTCTCTGCACCTCTGAACGTCGAAACTCCGACTACCGAACTTCCTCCTAAAGAACTCTGAAGGATTATGAATTTTGGGTTTGGTTGTGTTGAAGGTTTATCAAAGAATGATTCTCACAATTAACAAAGAAGATGAAGAAATATTCAATAGTGGAATCAAGAAAGGTTGAAAGCTTTTAGAGATTTTGGCTCAAGGAAAATCGTGTTTCAACCCAGTGTAGATGGTGGCTACATGTTCTATTTTATAGGTATGGTGTATTTCTAGGGTTTTTCAAAGTGAAAAGGCAGAAAAACGTGTCCAGAACGCAGTCGAGTTCGAACAGTTACTCGAACGCACCACGAACACTGTAGGCACTGCATTTTTGCATATAAGTCCGCGTGATGAGTCTCGTATGGAGACGCTACCTCTTTGATTGAGAAAGCCGCGGGAAACGGACGTTGGAAGGGTAAAGTTGGAAATTAACATTTGGTCGGATTTAACTCGCTTGTTTCGTTTCGGGTTCGCTTGTTGGACCTCTATTTTAAAACACACCAAACCCATTAAATAATTAAAACATTTAAAACACATATCACAAATTAAATAATTAAAACATTTAAATATATGTCACAAATTAAACTTAATTAATTAAATTAAAACACATTCACAAATTAAAGCTAATTAAATTAAATCAAAACCAATTAAATAACTAAATTGAAATTTAATTAAAACTAAATCTAATAATTAAACCAAATTTAATTAAAACAAATTAAAGTGAAATTAAATTAAAATCAAATTAAAGTAATCACTTCCCAATTTAATTAAATCACTCCCCTAATTTAAGAAATTCCCACCCAAATTATAATTATTCCTTGCCTTTAATAAAATAAATCCTCATTTAATTGATTTTGTTACCTTTTAAAAACCCATGTACAACCCTAATAACCCAAACCCTAACCTGCTACTAAAAAGATGACATAAACTAAACTCTCCGGATCCTCTCTCCTTCTCCCTCACTGATTCGACACTTCAAAAACCAACACAAACCCTAAACACATTGATAGCAACCAGACTTTCCACATACAACCATTCACGGCACAAAGAATAAATAAAATAAAAAACCCTAATCACACGTGAAGAAGCCATTTTTCAAAGCCTTTACAGCCTGCTCCTTCACGCCATTCAACAGCATCACCAGCTCGCCTCACTCCCCTCAAGCAGAACAACTCACGGCAACACCTTATCACTGCCTCCTTCACGTAACAAACACACGCACACAAAGCACTCAATTCATCAACAAAAGCCTCACACCGACAACGCCACAACACCAATCTGCCCTCATCAATCAAACAGACCCTCTCTTTTGATCCAGCTTCACCCATAAATCAGCCACAACACTCAACATATTGACGATCACCCTCCACTCATGTAGGCTCTCTCGCCCTTGCCGCCACACTACTGCCGAACCCTTCACGAAATCACCAAACAAAAAAAGCCTTCATTCACGCCACTCAACTCACTGCCTCTAGCCACATGCCCTTCAACTCATCACCAGAGAACCCTAGATATACTCGGCATCAACCCTTCAACACATCAGCCAACAGCCCACCTAACGCCACTGCTCTATAGCCTTTCAGTGCACCACTTATTCTAAAACCCCACACAAGCCATATGCCCCTTCCAAAAATCACTTTCAACGATTATCCATCCAGCCCTAACAACTCACGTATAAGCCCCTTGACCACACATAACTGCCCCATAACCGACCCTTGCATTGCGGACCAAAAGCCCCAGTCCAGCCGCATCTATTCATTGTCTAAAACTTCACCATAAAGGCCCTCATTCACTACCTAAAACTGCCACAACCTAGTTCCCCTCACTGCCGCCTATTACATCCAAAATCGCTCACTGCATTGCACCAAAAACAGGCTCCATAATCCACCGAAAAACTACCCAGAAACTATCCAAAAACTGCCTAAAAAAACTGCCCAGAAACTATCCAGAAACTGCCCAAAATAACCCCCCGAAACTGCCGAGAACAGTCCCCTAACACACCTGAAACAGTGACCAGAAAATTCACCGAAAACAGTAGCGAAATGGAGTGAAAACAATAGACCAAACAGCGAAACAGCGAGGAAAAACATCGGATCAGTGAACCAAAAAAGTTACGGAACATCAACCCTTCCGACGGCCGTGTAACGCGCTTTCGAGAGACGACAAAAGAGGTTAGACCTGAGGGCACCTTTTTATTTATTACTTTTCGTTTATTTTTTGTTTATTTTAATATATTATCGCATGAGAGTCGTTGATGCATGATTTGATTGTTGGATGGGCGGGACATGTGTTCCCTTTTGTGGTATATAGGATGGAAACTCGGACGTAAATTCCGTAGCCGAATCCGAATGGACGGTAGTGCGGTTTGTACTCGGGATACAACGCCACGTACCACTTAAGAGACATATGTTTTGTCTCATCCAAATTTGTATTTGAGCATGTCATAGTTCTAGGCCGTTTATTTATTATTTAAGCATGAGTTAATTTAGTCTCGTTATTTAATTTTCAAAGCATGATTGTGTTATTTAGGCATGTTGTTTCTTCATTCTTTATGCATGATGTTTCGTTTAGTTTATGTTTATGTTTAATTAGTTATTTGTTTACTTTGGTTTAATGGTTCAATATGCTCGTTATGTTATATTGCGTGGAGTTATTTGGATGAAAGCATGTTAGATCTAAGTACCCCTTGAGCATGAATGTTGAATAGATTCAGTTAGTTTATTGCACAAATCATATCATCACAATTGACATAAATAAGGGACCATTCCGAACCCAACGGTTTGAGGTCTTCCCTTGCGAGGGGTGAGTGCGGCCTTAAATCTTTATCCCGGTTCACACCGGGTGGCGACTCCATGTTATTTCGTACTCCCAACTAGGCCGCGAGCCTAGAACAGCGTCGCCCAAGTTCTGTGTCCCACAAACGTGCAAAGACTCGTTCGAACGCTTCTCGAACGCACAACGAACGTGAACTCTCTGTAATGTTTCGTCTGTACACCTGATTGAACGTAACTCGAACATTTTATCTCTGGAATATTCAGTTCAAACCCAATGGAGAACGTGCCACTAACGCCACATGTTCGAACGCTGAAACGAATGTGCCACCAACGAAATTGCTCCAGCTCTGCCAAAAACCAGTCCAATTGCACCAAATACTTCAAGACTTGTTACAAATCAATTGAACTTGTTTTGTCACGGGCATTGCCAATAAAAATGAAACTAACAATCTCTATATTTGGCATTCCATGACAAAACACTACCTAATACAAAGACTACGGTAATAGACCCAAAAAGAAAATAGTCAACTGTCAACCATCAAAACAGTGACTTATTACATTAGGACTCGATCTAACACCTAACCAATTAGTCTTGAAATCAATGACACCTCAGCAACAAACCTACTTACATGAAACATCCACAAACAACAATATACCGTGAAAATCATTGAGATTATCAAGTATAACATAAAATATGTATAAAACTCATGCATGTACAGGTAGATATCATTCTCCCCCTTAATCATAACTCTCATTAAAACATAGATATCAAAAGGATATTCTACGGTACTACTCCCCCTTAATCTACTCTCCTTTTTTTTGTCACGAAATGACAAATGATGAAAGTACTAGGATAAACAACATGAGGTAACTCATGCAAGAGTATATGCAAACAAAACTTACTCCCCCTCACTAACAGGCCCACACTGTTAGCTTAAAAGCAGACGGGAAGTAAACACTCATAGATATGCAACACAAATGGTATGCAATGACAAATAGTACACACAAGCACACAATGAGGTAAAATTTTTATAAAAAACTGACTGAAACAACACTTCAAGCAAATACAATGATACCCAGTCAGTATTCAGCTGTTTATGACATGAAATAATATGCATCAATTTAAATTTGGCTAAATACAACACTTATGCATATGACATAAACACCAAAGCATAACAAGCACTTGTTTGAAAAATAAGTTCACAGCGAAGCAAGGCTTAAGACCTTATTTTATGAGCTAGACAGAGCCAAAGAAATACATCTCATAACAAACCAAGTCCACAAAAATAGATGTTCAAACCCAACACCACTAGGACATGAAATTAAGCAACATTGGTTGCATATTATGTTATTTTCCCCATAAATATCATGAGCTCATAAATAACAACTCTTTCGAGTGAATGATTTTTTGCCTTTATCTTTTGAATTTGGCCCCATTGGCTCTTTTGCACTTGAGTCTCATAATTTTTTTTTTAATTTTTTTTCTTTTACAAGGGGTTAGCAAGGTCATCTAGTCAAATATCATACTATTTAGTGAACAAAGTATGGTAGAAATTAGATTGCTAGTCCAAAAACTCATACAAGCGACTAAGCATTGACATAATGAAATCGTGTATGTGAGGTGCAAACACAAGATATACAAAAGGGTTTTTATCACACACACATATGCATATAGAGCATCAAGAAAAATATAAGCATATTATACATGCATAACCATATATCCTATATATCAGGATCACATGCACATGTTATTCATGCTCTAACAAGCCATAATTTTTTTGTTGTCATTTTCAATTTATATATTTTTTTGATTTTTCAGTTTTAACATGCACACAGAAAAATATAATGACACAACATGGTTTGTCAATATCCAATGCTACGTGGAGTTGTATCCCGAGTACAGATCATACTACCGTCCATTCGGAATCGGCTATGAAATTTATGTCCGGGTTTTCATCCTATATACCAATGGACATATAACAAAAATAAGACACACACATCCATATGCAGTGAAAAGAAAATAAACGTGCAAAAACATAAAACACACGCACATCCAATGGGAAAACAAATGCAACTTCTAAGTAGAGTTACATCGAAGTGCACTCTCATCATGCCTGTCAAGGCATTCAAAAGTAGTTGAGAAGTCATCTTGCTTCCTTACCCAAACTTTTCTAGAAACCTCTTCTACATAAGTATTCCCAGTCAACAAAGCAAGTTTCTCACAAAGAAATTGAGCTTGTTTGGTTAGTGCAGAAACTTGTGACACTATATTTGAGGAATCAAATCTATGTGACACACTTTTATGCCTTTTCTTATGTTTGTTCAGCATAAAGCACTTAGGCTTAATATATCATGCCTTGCCACATTGATGGCACATAGGCACAAACCTCAGATGAGAGCGAAGTTTACCCACAACACCTGTATATCGAGGTTGGGTCACAAGACGAGGAACAAAATGATGAATCACATGACTACACATAATAGGCTTCTTACCTAAATCATGTTTAGGACGGTTAGGCACAGCTCTAGACGATGACGCCTTGTTGTAGTTAGGCTCAAAACTAATACCTAACATACGGTCCACTTTCTTGTTCCCACTAGAAAAAGCAGACAATTGAGTTCTAGCATCTTCAAGTCCAGCCTCTAAAGTTTGGACCCTATCAACTAGGCATTTGTTCCTCTCATTCCGGTCATCTACTATCAAGAGGTGTATGGGCCAAATTTGGTCCAAGGGCAATTTCGACATTTTACTTCGGGCCCAATACTAGGCCCCTGCATGGATCCGAGCCCAAGTTACCATCACGGATTCTCACTAAAGGAACCCCCAAGGTTTGATGTACATAAAGGCCCAGAGATCCACAAACCTAGGCCCAATAAAATATCACACGCCCAATCCATAATCAAAGGCTCACCCAACGCCAGCCCACGTAACGCCCAAGGTCATAAACACCATTCATGAACCCATCCGTTCCAGCCTACAAACGGGCAAAATGCAGTAATAACTCCTCATGAAGTCGACCGTTGTCGACGCCCAACGGACAAGCAATCAAAGAGCAGTAAATGCACACAGATGCGTGTATATAAGAGAAGAGTGTCCAAAAGAAAGGGGGATCGAACTTCTAGCTTTCCTACCATAGCTTTGGGACATTCTCAAGCTCGCCACTCCTGCCACTTATCGCCCTCACGGCATCATAAGGGAATCAAGGTAATATCTGCCTTTGATCTCCATCCTACGTTATTTATAGCTCATCTCCTTTACTGACTTGAGCGTCGGAGTGCCCCCGGCACCCACCACACCGGTGGGCAATACTCCCGCCCACTACACTACATCTGTGTTTTGCAGGATCGCCAGTGCCCCATTTTACGAAATCTCAATTGCGGACCTCGGGCGAAAACCAGCGTCTACAATTTGGCGCCCACCGTGGGGACCTGGCGATTCAAAGCATGCAGAGATCTCTCCATCTACGATCCTATCAGTCAACCAAGAAGCTACGTGAAAGAAGTATATACCTTCTTCAGACGGTGTTAAGAAGATTCATATCTCCTTCAGAAGGCAGAAATGAATTGCCATCAAACTCAGATTATATTCGACTAGAGTCCCGCGGACCAACATCAGGAGCAAGTCGCATCCTTCCAATGGAACCATTCTCATTACCATTCACTTCATATAATGGAGCAATGTACTTGGCATAAGGATTGTTATGGTTGACAGTACTCGGGTGAAGACTGGGCGTGGACTTCCCTATCAACCTTACCAGGTATGGCTTACAGTTTTTAAGAATGTCTCAGTTGACATCACTAAAGTACGGGGCTTATAGTAGTTGTTATGATATGATACTTGTTATGGGTGTTCCTGTCGACACTATAATTTAAAACTAGGTAACTGTAATGAATAGCACAATCTACATTTTCAATGTATGACATAAGACTTATTAGAAATATCTCAATCAACAATATCACACACAGCTTGTCACCATCGACATTAAATGATAGTTTAGTATCTATCAAAGATTTCACTCGACCCTCCACGTATGAGACCTGACACTTGTTTAAAATCTCATCCGACATCAGTTAAGATAAGACTTAGCTTGACTGGAATACTATTAGACATACAACTTCATGCAAATGATTTACCATACTACGTGGGAATGGTTGTTATCTCCCCTAGATGACATAAAGAGTTAGTCATCTTTTTCATACTACGTTGATTCAACATTCCCAAGTCTATACTACATATGGAATTATCATGCCTAGAATGAGAAATCATTGGAACCTACAACAGGTTCAATCGACCAACCTTCATCTAGTAGGTAGAGTGAAAATTATTTTGGAACTCCATGAGGTCCATTCGACATTAGACTCACAATTACTTTTGTTAGGTCTTGTAGAGTAAGGTTGGTAGTATGAGGTACCAAACCCTCTTTAGGACTGGAGAAGTCAGGAATAATGACCTTAGACTTTCGTTAACTCTAGTAGTCAAGTCCACTCGGTAGTAGACTCATAGATGACCTTGATGACATTCGTCGAGCTCATCCCTTTGTAGCATGATGGACCTTCTTCAGGTCAATAATAAGTGAAAGCTTCAAAGAAGCATATACGACACCTTATACATAGAGAAACCTTTTAACTCAATTTCTATAGCGAAAGATTCAGACTCCATTATTCGTTCTCTCTTAAAGACCACAAAGTAATAAGTTGTATTGATGAATGTAAGCTTCAACCATTTTTCCCTTACGGATTTTATCAAAAATTCCATAACTTTGCTTGAATACCCTATGTTATAATACAAGCATGTTTAATAGAAACAAGATTTAATAAAGTAGCTAATATCGAATTGCATATTCTGAATGCCTATTCTCACAAAATAAAACTGAAAGACAAGCAGTTACTGAAAGAGGCAACTGCCGTAGCAGTATCCTAAGCAGACTCTTTCACCACAAGAGTTTCCCTCATACGACAGAACCGAAATCAACCACAATCTGAGGAAGTAAAGACAACACTCCAGATCCAGGAAACATATTCAACGACCAATCCCCAAGCCCACAGCTCACAATATTCTTCTCGGGCATATCTCTAAACACTCCAGTAGCCAAAATTATTTCTTCTTTTCAATTCGAATACATAGTCAATAATGAAGTTGCCACTTATACATCAATGTCAATGCCCAATTTTATCGCCAAAACAATGCATTTGCAAGCCATGATCAACACTCTCACAAGCAGAAGACGCACCAGCAATTGTGACAGGTTAAGGTCTAAATATTTCATCAAACACTTTAAAGGCATCACTGGTAGTTACCATGGACGACACAACAACTGCTCTGGGTAGGAGAAGCTGGCAAAACAAGCCCTACCAGGGGACACAACTCATTACCTATTGGGCGTCCAACCCCCACGACAATCTGAATCAACAGATCCCCAAACCAAATTCAAAACCCATAAAACAAATGAAACAAAACGCAAAATTGGTGGTTGCAAGGAAGGACTTTAAAACAAACGAATTAATTGAGATCAACATCACCTAGGAAACGCCAAAATCGGTTCCAGAAAAGCAACGATCAGTCCATCCGACCTCATGTCGAGTCACGCTTCTCCAATAGCCCTAGCACTCTAATCGGTTCCAGAAAGAACAGCGACAGTCGGTTCCTCCGACAGCGCCGTCGAGTCCGCTCTCTGTCGAGGGGTGGGGCAGTGTAGAGAACTGGTTTCGGGGATTTTTGTATATCGTCTGAGGCTGTTGAGTGATCCGAGGAGACGGATTCAAAGAACTAGATTCTCGCACGGCGTCGTTTTGAAGTTCAACTTCCTCTGCGTCTTCTTCAAATATAAGTTCAGCGACCACGGGCTCAGGCTGAGCTACCTGTGCGACGTCGTTTTGCGCGGCGCTTACGGGAATGGAATAGGGCAGTGTCGTCTCAGGTTAGGGTTCAAGTGCGACGTTGTGTTTGCGTGGCGCTTTCGGGTGTAGAGTCAGACGACGCTAGTTGAAGTTCATCTTGTCGATCTGAAATACAAAATTGAGCCTGTAGAGTGGAGCACATAATTGAGTAGAAATGTATTGTCATTTCAAGTGTAGGCTGATTATACATTTTCGGGCCGCAATAACCCATCACAATAAGCCTGTTACACAGGCCCACTCCATCCTCACGCTCCATGGGCCGTGGTCACGTTGGGAGACCTCAGCAGGCTGGATAGAAGCCATAAATTAGCCATTCAAACGTTAAAAAAATCGACAATAGGGCTACATTAAATACTTTTCTCCCACTCATTCGACAAAACAGAATAGAGTTAGGCACTAAGACTATTCGACACTATTCGATAGTAGTCCGATGGGCTCTTTCTTTACTCCAAACTATTTTAACTTCAAGGGCTTGTAGTACCTTCCCCTGTGATCTCACTCGACATGACGGGATGGTAGAACATTTTGTTCATTCAATTTTCAAATAACAAGATGGACGGCCATTAATCCCATGATGAATGGAAAAATTGCCATCTCTCCCTCAGGCGACATGAAAGGATCAATTAACTAACTATTATCGAGTAAGGTAGTATGAAGATTCCTATGGACATTTATTATGACCATTTAGTAGAAGTCTCGTGAGCAGGTAAGAATGAAAAGTCTTTTGAACTATCATCAAGTCCAGTCGACCGGGGACATCCCCCATAGACTCATGTCGAGTCAAAGTTGTAGACATGGATTACACATGTCGTATGACTTATATCTTCATGAACTCATCAAGTCCAGTCGACCGGGGACATCCCCCATAGACTCATGTCGAGTCAAAGTTGTAGACATGGATTACACATGTCGTATGACTTATATCGCCCCTGGACTCATCAAGTCCAGTCGACCGGGGACATCCCCCATTGATTCATTTCGAGTCAACATGTTGACATGGAAGGCACATGTCGTATGACTGTTATACTGACCTTCATTTGGTCCAATCGATTGTTTACTTCCCCAATGGCTCTAGTAGGGGACATCCCCCATAAACTCATGTCGAGTCAAAGTTGTAGACATGGATTATACATGTCATATGACTTATATCTTCCTGGGTTTGTCAAGTCCAGTCGACTAGGGACATCCCCCAATGGCTCTGGTAGAGTCAAGTTCGTTATCCCGACCGTTATCTGGTTCGGACGACTGGGTACTTCCCCAATGGCTATTGTAGACTCAAGTTGATAATTGACATTCGTTTAGTTCAATTAGTAGGCAGCGTCAACGCTCGAGTACACCAACATAATATGGCATCGTCCCAAGCGACCCATGCGTCAAGTACTCTCCAAGCCAAGGACTCATTGACTTAGAGAGTAGGGGACAAACTGTATGGGCCAAATTTGGTCCAAGGGCAATTTCGACATTTACTTCGGGCCCAATACTAGGCCCCTGCATGGATCCGAGCCCAAGTTACCATCACGGATTCTCACTAAAGGAACCCCCAAGGTTTGATGTACATAAAGGCCCAGAGATCCACAAACCTAGGCCCAATAAAATATCACACGCCCAATCCATAATCAAAGGCTCACCCAACGCCAGCCCACGTAACGCCAAGGTCATAAACACCATTCATGAACCCATCCGTTCCAGCCTACAAACGGGCAAAATGCAGTAATAACTCCTCATGAAGTCGACCGTTGTCGACGCCCAACGGACAAGCAATCAAAGAGCAGTAAATGCACACAGAGGCGTGTATATAAGAGGAGAGTGTCCAAAAGAAAGGGGGATCGAACTTCTAGCTTTCCTACCCATAGCTTTGGGACATTCTCAAGCTCGCCACTCCTGCCACTTATCGCCCTCACGGCATCATAAGGGAATCAAGGTAATATCTGCCTTTGATCTCCATCCTACGTTATTTATAGCTCATCTCCTTTACTGACTTGAGCGTCGGAGTGCCCCCGGCACCCACCACACCGGTGGGCAATACTCCCGCTCACACTACATCTTTGTTTTGCAGGATCGCCAGTGCCCCATTTTACGAAATCTCAATTGCGGACCTCGGGCGAAAACCAGCGTCTACAAGAGGTTTTGCTCAAATTTGGCCTGAGCTTCATTCTTTTATAGCTCAACTATTTTTAGCCTCTTATTGACCTCTATATTAGTCTTCTTAATAGTTAAACTCTCATTAAACAGTTCAATATAAACTATCTGAAGACTTTTCTCATCTACAGACTCATCGAGAGAGACTTCTGAAACAACATCATTAACAACAATCTCTCTCTCATCAGTCAGACTAGCAGTAAATGCCATATAATTGCTATTGTCTTTAGGAGACTCATCACATTCTGAATCACTAGGAGAGGCTGTCATGGCTTGCTTACCTTTAGCCTTAAGATATGTAGGGCACTCAGATCGAATATGCCCATAGCCTTCACATTCAGGGCACTGGACACCACGGGGTCTACTACTCCTCTCATCTCTTGACTCACTCCTGATATGCCTACTATCTCTAGGTATATCTTCCATATCCATGTCACTACTATGGCCACTCTTCTTCAGCTTAATAAATTTCCTAAACTTCTTTGCAAACAAGGCCAAATCATTATCAGTGAGGGTATTCTCATCACTAGACGAACCATGAACAACTTCATTCGCGATCTTCATCGCTATATTTTTGGGCTTTAGATACCCGGGAAGTTTATTCTCGTAAACATACAGTTTTCCTACAAGGTCTTCTAACTTAAGCTGATCGAGGTGATCTTGGGTAGGAATTTATCAGGCATGGATCTAAGGATTTTCCTAACTATGATACTGGTAGGAATATTCTGACCTAAGTTAAAGCTTGAGTTAACGATATCATTAATCTCAGCATAAAATTCATCAAAGGTCTCATCATCCTTCATTCTAGCGACCTCAAACCTAATAGCAAGATCATGGAGTCTATTATTTCTAACAGATAATGTGCCCTCATGCACAGTATGCAGGATGTCCCAAGCATCCTTGGCTATCTCACACATTGAGATTCTCATAAACTCAACAGAACACACTGCATTATGTATGACATTAATTGCCTTGTTGTTCATATTGCTAGCATCGAATTCGTCATTGGTCTAGGTCATTTTGTTTTTAGGGGAAGAGACCCCATCAACTATAACAACGGGAGGTATCCACCTATGTTCTACTGTCATCCGGACCCTCTCATCTAAGGACTTAAAGAACGCTCTCATGCGAACCTTCCAATGTAAATATTCTCTGCCATAAAAAAAATGACGGATAATTTAAAGGTTGACTATGTTCCATAGCTAATGGGTCAAGGATCGAGTTCAAGCTCTGATACGAATTGAAAATTCGCGATTAGCCAAGGTTCTAACCCTATGTAGAATTAAACACAATAATCAAGACAAGTCATGATTACTGTAACTATGAAATTCTAACAAACAATTACAATGTCAACAAATAGCAATAAAATCCACAATATCAATTCAATGCAAATATAAATTGCGGAAAATAAAACAATCACACAAAATCAATACAAGTTATTTTGGTGACGAAGTGGAAAACTCGTGCGAGTAAAAAATCACTCTGGGTATCTCGGCTACCAGCCCAAATCCACTATAAAGAGAAAAACTTACATGGATGGTAAAAGACCTATGATGGCAACTCAATCAACTTTAGTACATCTATCCTGCAAGAACTCGAAGAACTCATCGATCCCGTATCCCACGATTTTCTTCAGAACCTCTGAAGTCTCTGAGTAGATTGTCTCTGCACCTCTGAACACCAGAACTCTGACTACCAAACTTCCTCCTAAAGAACTCTGAAGGATTATAAATTTTGGGTTTGGTTGCGTTGAAGGTTTATCAAAGAACGATTCTCACCATTAACAAAGAAGATAAAAAGATGAAGAAGTCTTCAATGGTGGAATCAAGAAAGGTTGAAAACTTTGAGAGATTTTGGCTCAAGGAAAATCGTGTTTCAACCCAGTGTGGATGGTGGCTACATGTTCTATTTATAGGTATGGTGTATTTCTAGGGTTTTTTCAAAGGAAAAGGCAGAAAAAACGCATCCAGATCGCAGTCGCGTTCGAACGGTTACTCGAACGCATCACGAACGTGCGTCTACTGGAAAGACTCGTTCGAACGCCTCTCGAACGCACCACGAACGTGAGCTCTCTAGAATGTTTCGTTCGAATGCCTGATTGAACGTAACTCAAACGTTTGCTATTTGGAATGTTCCGTTCGAACCCAATGGAGAACGTGCCACTAACGCCACACGTTCGAACGCTGAAACGAATGCGCCACCAACGAAATTGCTCCAGCTCTGCCAAAAACTAGTCCAATTGCACCAAATACTTCAAGACTTGTTACAACTCAATTGAACTTGTTTTGTCACGAACATTACCAATAAAAATGGAACTAACAGATAAAATAATAGTTCAACTAATATATCACTTTTTAATAACTTAAATTTATTTTAAGAAAATTTTATTTATTATTCCGGGTTCGAGATCCATCGGAGATCCTCTTTTATTATTTGGGGATCCCCATCTCTCTTTTGAAATAATTATCAAGAGAAGGGAAGATGATAGAGATATCTGAAAATTATCAGGAACAAATACGTATATATCGATTTCCTCCCCTCTCCATTGTTGTAATTGTAATCCTATTATATAACTAACCATATCACTTACTAATTTAGTGTCCATTTTTCTATTTTAAAAAGAAATCTGATAAATATATTTGATTAAAAACATCCTCCTAAACTGAACATTTAGAATTAAACTTGAGAGTTAATTACTGATATTTTAAATATAAACAATAAATTTATATATTAAGTTTGTTCTTATAAATGTTAATTTGCGTAAGAATGTTGTCGGAAGCACACGTGGTCCCGTGCGCTAACTTGTTCACCTTTTCCAAAAAATAAAATAATAATAATAATAAATCTGAGTATTTTAAATATCCCAATATTTGTACTTTCCCTTTGATTTTCTCTCGACTATCAGATTTTTCATTTTTAGAACTTTAGGAAAAACAAAAAATAAAATCGGATCAGAATAGACAGGTAATTAACCGATTCCTCGTTTCTCACGAATCCAAACATCTTATTATTTTTGTCATATTTTTGTTTTTGTTTTTAATTCCTCGAAAAGGTTTAGGAATTCCAATGATCTTTGATTTCAAGATTTTGTTTTGATTACGTTTTAATTTGATCTCTTATAGATCAGGTTTTGTTTATTCGTGCGTTTAGAAAGTTTGATCTTTAATCGGAGAAAAATCTCTAGGATCGAAAAATGGTTAATTTTTTGAAATCTGATGCGTTGATCGACTGTGGTGGAATAGTTTCTTAAACTCTGTGATATCTGTCTGATGTGTTGATTGAATTTGCTGGAAGTTTCATTAGTTTATTTATGTATTTTTTAAAATTTATGTATTTTTTATCGGTAATATTTTAGAATTTAATTATATAGTTTTTTTTTTAAAAAAAAATTCAACGATGAAACCCTAGAAATAGTTAATTAGTTTTGGTGTTGAAATTAGGATTGCTGCAGCATCTGATTGGGGAGTTTTTGCGTTATAGTTTTAATTTTTAGTACGTATGATTGGGTTTTTGTTGTTGAAGTTTTGATTTTTTTTCCTGTATCTGATTGGGGGTTGAAGCTTTGATTTTTGCTGCATCTGTTGTTAAAATTTAGATTTTGCATCAATTGATTGCGCCTTTGGTGGTGTTAACTTTTTGTTTTTGTTTTTTTTTTTATGCTTTTTGTTCGCAGTGTATTTTGGTGAACGTTCATAATGTTAGAGCAGTTGTTGATCTTTACCAGAGGAGGGTTAATCCTCTGGACATGTAAGGAGTTAGGCAATGCTCTGAAAGGATCGCCGATTGACACGTTGATCCGGTCGTGTCTTTTGGAGGAACGATCTGGTTTAGCATCTTACAACTATGATGCTGCTGGCGCAGCTTACACCCTCAAATGGACCTTTCATAATGAACTCGGCCTGGTGTTTGTTGCTGTGTATCAGCGTATTCTTCATCTGCTATATGTGGATGATCTGCTGGCCATGATGAAGCAATCTTTTTCGGAGATTTATGATCCGAAACGAACCGAGTATTCAGATTTTGATGAAATGTTTAGACAAATTAGGAAGGAGGCTGAAGCTCGGGCGGAGGAGTTAAAGAGATCAAAGCAAGTTAGTAAGCCTATGAATAATGTTAAGAAGCAGGGAGGACAGTTGCAAAAGGCTGGATTTGATAGAGGAAGTAAGAGGAGTGGAGGTGGATTGGCAAATGATGATGAGGACGGTGATAATATGAAAGGAAGGAAATTGGAGAATGGACACTCCAATGGCAGTCATGTTGAGATTGAAGATTCTAGGGTAACAGATGTTACTAATGGTAAAGAGAATGCGAGTTCCAATACTGGGGCTTTTGATGTAAGTAAGTTACAAAAGTTAAAAAATAAAGGTAGTAAGAAAACTGATACTGTTGTTAGCAAGGGTTCACAACCGGACCCAAAGAAAAAGATAACAAAGAAGAATAGAGTTTGGGACGATTCGCCTCCTGAGTCCAAATTGGACTTCACAGATCCTGCAGATGGAAATGGCAATCATATTGAGGTTGAGGCAGCTGATCATGGTGAAAGTATGATGGACAAGGAAGAGGTTATCAGCAGTGATAGTGAATTGGAAGAAGATGAAGTGGGAAAGGACAAGCAGCCTGATGCTAAGAAGAAGGGCTGGTTTTCATCCATGTTCCAGAGGTACGTTTCTTTGACAACTCGATTTGGTTGATTAGCTTCTTAATAAGTCTGTCTGAAATGTATTTACTGTTGATGTTAAATTCCATATATTCCAGTTTGTTAAAAAATATTTTATTTATTATTAAATTATCTTCGTGTTTTCTCAGTATTGCTGGAAAGGCAAACTTGGAGAAGGCAGACCTGGAACCAGCCCTGAAGGCTCTCAAAGACAGGCTCATGACTAAGAACGTGGTATGTATATGTATTGTTACTATGTTTCCCGTAATGTTTATTAGTTGTTCTTTCATGGGTTGTCCTCAATTTTAAGCAGCAGCTAATGGGCTTGACAACTGTGACCCTTTTACAGGCTGAGGAGATAGCTGAGAAGCTTTGTGAATCAGTGGCAGCAAGCCTTGAAGGCAAAAAGCTGGCCTCATTTACCAGGATTTCTTCAACTGTGCAGGTACTTTATTTTTAGTTTCCTACTCTAAAATATTTGAATTCTCAATATCTGTTTTCTTGCCTTTTGGCTTTTCTGTAAGAGCAATATCATATCATGAGTAAAATTATGACTGCAGGCTGCAATGGAAGAGGCTCTTGTTCGCATTTTAACTCCTAGGCGTTCTATTGATATCCTAAGAGATGTTCATGCTGCCAAGGAACAACGGAAGCCATATGTTGTTGTATTTGTTGGTGTTAATGGAGTTGGGAAATCTACCAACTTAGCTAAGGTTTAAGCTAATCACCTTGTTAGATTCTTGAAGTAATTTAGGGCATATCTTCTGATCAAGCTGGCTAATTTCAAACTTGACCATGCAGGTGGCTTACTGGCTTCTTCAGCACAAGGTCAGTGTTATGATGGCTGCCTGTGATACATTTCGTTCAGGAGCTGTTGAACAGTTGCGAACTCATGCACGCAGGCTCCAGGTATGACATCAGCTGCATGTAAATCTTTTCGGGGTTATTTAGCCTCTTTATTTGTTAGACAATATAATTCTTCTCTTGTTGGTAATGGTGCTTGCCAGATCCCTATATTTGAGAAGGGCTATGAAAAAGATCCTGCCATTGTTGCAAAGGAAGCAATCCAGGAGGCCACACGCAATGGCTCTGATGTTGTTCTTGTTGATACAGCTGGTCGGATGCAGGTATCATCTAATTTTATCTGTTTGTTTTGCATATATAATTAGACACTGTTTGGTGAGCTCTTTGAATTGTATTATCACTTTTCGAGCAATATCTGCTTTCATTGTTTGAAATGAAAAAATTAAGTCTACAAGTACTAAAAAGACATACTTAAAAACTTGTGTTATCTGGGATATCTAATCAGGTTATTTGCTCTAATGATATTAAACATAGATATAGGCTTATGGTCATGGTTTGCTTTGCACGTTTAGTAATTGCTCTTGTGGTAATATCTACACCAATGCTTATTAGGACAATGAACCACTGATGAGGGCACTGTCAAAGCTTATCAACCTGAATAGTCCTGACCTTGTCCTGTTTGTTGGAGAGGCTCTAGTTGGGAATGATGCTGTTGATCAACTTTCTAAGTTTAATCAGGTTTGGTTTCATGTTCAGGCTTTTCATCCATTGTTGTTTTCTATGCCTATTTGTTATGCTATGTTTAAATCTCCAACATTATATGACCATCACTGTTCTCCTTGCAGAAATTAGCTGACCTGTCAACCTCTCAGAATCCCCAATTGATAGATGGGATATTGCTCACTAAATTCGATACAATTGATGATAAGGTAGGCAATTAACTTTCTATTGCAAAGAAATTTTGAACATTCCCATTTTTTAATATGCTTGTCCATTCATGTGCAAGCACAGAGACTAGAACTTAGGCCAAACTGTTGGCATTTTAGATTGGTTTGAGCATATCACTGAGTTGTTGTCACTTACATTTGCGTATAAACTGTAATCCATGATGAAGGTTGGAGCAGCATTATCAATGGTCTACGTGTCAGGAGCTCCTGTGATGTTCGTTGGGTGTGGACAGTCTTATACAGATCTGAAGAAACTGAATGTCAAATCAATTGTTAAAACCCTTCTGAAATGAGTGTGCTGTCTGTCTCAACCAAGCTATTTGCTACATTGTTGTTGAACTACTTGTTTCTTTTGTTGGAGGCAAATCAGTCCCTTGCGGCTGTAATTTTATGTTAAAATTTTTTGAACGATATTTTTGTTCCTTCTCCTGATGCTTGCGTTATTGCTTTGAATCTTGCTTTATGGGCTGCTGACGGCTAGAATTTCTTTTCTACAAAAATCGATATGGCATAACGTGAGTGGCTGAATGAACACACCAAATGGTACACAAGATTTGTTTTTACTTTTTATTATCTTATATTTTTTTATTCAACCAGCCATGTAAAAACTCATGAATTTGTACTCTTTCTATATATCAATCATCAAGAAGAAGCTGGCAGTCAATTCTCTGGAAATACAATTGTTTGTTCACAAGGTCAAAAGCTACATTATAATTCTGTTGAGCTATAATACCTATTATAGACAGATCTTTAAACCCTTCGCCTTGAATATCTGTTGGACCAACAGCCAAGCAAAACACAGAGGAAGAATGCTGAACAAACAGACTGTCAACATCAAGAACCAAATCAGTCCCACCAGCAAAATGAAATGCCATCGCCGGAAAACCATGAAGATCGGGACTAATCTTTCCGGAAAAGCACAAATGCCATGCCGGACTCAGTAGGTACCTCTGCAACAGCCCTTCCGAGAGATCTTCTATCTCTTTGCGAATTGTTTGATATGCACTTGGGACTAGCCAAGTAAATGTAGTACCAGAATCGAAGACAACTCCGTTAACAGACCAATTATTTTTTCTCTTGAAAATGTTTGGATCAATGTCAAGCATTTTCTCCCCAATACTAATTCCTTCAAGAGTAACATAATAAGTTCCATCGATGATGTTGATTGGAGTTGAATCACCTTCATATATTGCTCCTTCACCTAAAATTAACATGTTATAGCTGTATTCATAATTGCTTAAGCTACCAATACAATATGAAAATTTAGAACCAAAATTTTCAACAACTGTTGATAATGGGGAAGTTCTTGGGCCAAGACCAAATACTCCTGTATAATGTTCATCTTCAAATTTTGCAATTTTATGAGCATGACTGCACCCAAATGGTAAATCATTTACAAGAACCTTGCCTTCATCTGATGTCTCAAAGCTGAATTGGTCAACTCCCATGGTTCCATGTGAATCAGTACCGTCTGCGTAATGAATCTCGTACAAGCACTCATCAGAGAATATTCTGCAATCGTTTGTGCAGTAACTTGAGTTGCAAGGCAAATTAGCATATGTGAGTGACTTGGATGGATCAAAAGTTGTTGCACGACATTGTTCACAAGGCTGGCATTTAACCCATACCAGGTTACTGCCCGTGTCCAAAGTGGCCAGCTGTGGAACAGGCGGCTGGCCAATGGAGAAATTTACATAAAATATGGGAACAAGAGGAGTTCCTGGTTGAAGATGAACATGAGCTCGAGTGTCCTGAGTTTGTACAGATAATTTTTGGGACAAATAAATGAAACGAGCTATTGACGCGTTTAAAGCACGTTGAGATCGTACTTCAATGGTGTCATTAGGGTTACGTAAGATAGAATCTCGGTGAAGAAGCTTAATGATCAAGGATTTAGGTTTTAAATTTGCGGCCGCGGTTGAAGAGAAATGGGTGATTATGAAAGGTAAAGAAATGAGAAAAATTAATATAGCATGTAAACTTGGCATGATATATAGAAAATGGAAATGAATATATGAATTTCTTGGTATGAAAGTTTAATTAGTTATGTGATAGGAGAATGAGATATATACATACATGCATGGTTGTGTGTATATACTTATATATATATATAGAAGGCAATAAAAGATTTAAGAGAGAGATTGAAGCATAAAGGTGATGAAGATAGAAGGATATTTTATAAATTGAAAATGTAGGAAAAAGTATAGTGAAGCTAAAGACTGTGGTATTACGTACAGAGAAGGTTAGGTTGTTGTATGGGTTATTATAGTAACAGACAGGAAGAAATGATGTGGATTCAATACTTAAATGAATTTTTATACTGATTTTTTTTTCATATATTATGATTGGTAGCTAGATATAGAATAATAATTTAAATGTAAATAAATCTTAAATATGTATTGTTATTGAAATACACGTTGCATAGAATGTTATAAAAAAAATTAGCATATAACTTAGCTTTAACATTATATCCAAATTTTAGAAGAAAAAGTAAAACTAAATCCTAAATTATATTAGTTTAACACATACAACAAAACATTTTCATAAGCTAAGATTATGTGATTTTATACCTATTACACTAACAGATAACATTTCAATCATTCAAAGAATCATGAAAGAGTTCTTCAAATCAAAAATCAAGAAAGAAATCTTCAGATTCGACGATTTCTTAACACTTTGGATACCGAAATAAATATTGAAAATCAAATTATGTTAAAAAATCAATTTCGTAATGGTTTCTAACTTCCTTTTACATTAAAAACACCCATATAATGGAACTTTAATGTTGATGGTGTTTTCAGGCGCTACAACATTTAAGACAGCACGACAAGGACAAAATGGTAAATTCTCTGTCTGGTTGAGATCATGTAGCCGACCCGACCAGTTCATGTGAAGACCGACCACTTTGGTTCAGATGACCGAGCACTATAGATGTCAGCAAGAGCACTCTCAGCATAAAAGATTGTCATGGCCGACCTCATTAAGACCGACCAGACAACGGACCGCGTTCAAGACAACAGCACCCCATTCTTATGGATAAGATAAGGAATATATCCTACTCTCGCAAGGAGAAGGAGTCAGAATCCAAAATGGAATACGGAAGAAGAAGGCAGTACCGGATCAGGAAACCCTACAAGAAGAGAAGATTGAGTCCAAATAGGATTTCTTATGCAAATAGGAGTCTGATTTCTGTATTATTATAAATAGGAGGGTAGAGCATGTGTAAAAGACATCTGAAAATCATCACAAGAGTGAGAGATTAGAATCATAAAGCTCTGATTTGTAAAAGCAAGGAAGAGACTCGAGGAGTGTATTTGAGTAATAAAAAAGCACCACCCTGTTCTTGCCCGTGGACGTAGGTCGGATCCCAAAATCCACCGAACCACGTTAAATCACCTTGTCTGATTGGCGTATTTTCTTGTTTTCCGCTAAATTTGCCTTGGTCCCCATAACCAAACAAATTCACAGTTGGAGGAGGATTTCCTCGGGAGTGATATTCCAATATACCCTGAGACCAAAATCCACCGTCAACAGTTGGCGCCGTCTGTGGGGAACTTCACAAAAAGCAGTTCACGTGATAAGACAAATGGCGGAGGACGGAAATCACCAACCAGGAGGTCCGGCAATAGACTGGATGAAAAAAATGGAAGATGGCATGAGGTCTATGATGGATCGACTAGAAAGAATGGAAGGAGCAAACAACGAGGAAACTGAAACCGAGACCGGACAGAAGAGGAAGAGAAGGAGGGAGAAGAAAAGAGCAGTAGATATAAGCGAAAACGAGGGACCCAGAAAGAGAGGACCATATGGGATAAGATCTAAAGTGGTAGGAAGAGAGCCACGATCAGAAGACACATGGGAAGAAGAAGAGGAGGAACAATCACCCGACTCCTCCTCCGACAGATTTTACAGCTCCGAGAAGGAAGATAGAAAGTACAGCGAAGACGTACAGGAGACCCCCGGGCTTAAAGAACGCCACGCCCGGAACAACAGGCGAGCAGAAGGACACAGAAGGCGACACAGGGGCACAACCCGTGAAATAAAGTCTTGGCTAAGAAAGGAGATGACCAGATGGGAAGAAGGCCTCAAGATCGGCGCGGGAGACACCCGAGGCGAGGAAGAGGGGTCTCCCCTTACGGAAGAAATAAAGGCAGCACAGTTCCCGAAGCGATTTAACATGCCGACCATGGCACCATACAAAGGCCACTCCGACCCAAAATCCCACATCGAAAACTTTGTCCTCCTGATGGAAGTACAGGGAGTAACGGGAGACGCCATATGCAAAGTATTTCCCTTAACTTTAGGAGGGCCCGCCATCCTATGGTATAGAAGTACGGCCCCGAGGAGCATTCAGAGCTTCTCCCAACTTAAGAAGTCGTTTATCCGGCATTTCAAAGGAGTCTGCACCCCTAAAAAAACAATAGGAGAACTAAGGCTCATGAAGCAAGGAGACGACGAAACACTGAAAAGCTTCATTGAAATGTATCGCAACACTGTACTCGAAGTCGGAGGATACGAATCCCAAGAAGCCCTGGAAAGTCTGAAATGGGCCCTAAGAGTCGGGAAACTATGGACCCACCTGAGGATCCATGAGACACCAGACTACGCTACCGCACTGGAGATAGCCAGGAAATACGTCCTACTAGAGAGCGAGGAAAAAGTATCCCGGAGGGGGACAACCGCCAGAGAAAGGGTGACTAGGAGAGAAGACCACCGGCGACCAGAAAGAGAATTCCGGAAGTTCAATCCAAGACCCAAAGAGTTCAAGCCGGTGACACAAAAAGATCAAAGAAAAGGGCCCAGAGGTGCTAAAACAGAAAAAATCCCAAACCTACGAGGAAATCGGTCGACACCCATTATGTTCACCGATGAAGACGCCCAGGGGGTAAGTTTCCCCCATGACGACGCACTAATAATCAAAGCAACAATCGGCGGCACAGAAGTAGACAGAATCTTGGTGGACCCCGGGAGCGCAGTAGACATAATTTCCAAAGAAACTTTGGAGAGCCTGGGGGTAGAATGCACAGCTCTAACCAAAGACATCACCCCCCTGTATGGTTTCGGGGGATCAACGGTCGTCCCGCTGGGAAGAATTCAACTAGCAATGACAATCGGAGCCGCCCCCAAAACCCGAACAATCATGATAAACTTCACTGTAGTAGACTGCATGAGCAGTTATCAAGTCATTGTCGGCCGCCCCTTCATGATGAAAACCAAGGCCGCAATGTCATGTTATTACTTGAAATTGAAGTTCCCCACACGGGAAGGGATCGGGATCATATGCGGAAGCCAGAAGATAGCCCGCAGCTGTTTTGCCACTTACTCGCGAGAGACCCTCTGCGTGGAAAGAGGCACCAAAAAGAGACAGAGAGACGAGGACGACAAGAACACGAGGAAAGACCCTGCTCCTCGGCCCGATAAAGCTGCACGGCTCGGAGCAGCCGAAGAATTAGAAGAAGTAAAGCTATTCGGGCCAAAGAAAAACATAAAAATAGGGGGAAGCCTAGATGAGGCCCAAAGAAAAGACTTGTTGGAATGTCTGCAAGGGTACCCCCGACGTTTTTGCATGGGGACACGATGACATGCCCGGAATCGACCCAAAATTCGTAAGCCATCGCTTAGCAGTGAACTCGTTACACAAACCAGTAAAACAGAAGAGGAGAATATTCAACCAGGAGCGGTGCAGAGCAATAGCAACCGAAGTGGAGAAATTGCTGAAGGCCGGTTTCATCCGGGAAGTAAAATACCCGGAATGGGTGTCCAACGTAGTATTGGTGAAAAAATCTAACGGAAAGTGGAGAATGTGCGTAGATTTCACCGACCTCAACAAAGCATGTCCAAAAGACAGCTTTCCCCTCCCAAATATAGACCAACTGGTAGACACAATAGCCTGCCAAGGGCTGCTAAGCTTCATGGACGCTTTCTCGGGATACAATCAAGTCAAGATGCACCCTGCGGACGAGGAGAAGACCACCTTTATCACTGACCAAGGGCTGTACTGTTATAAAGTGATGCCTTTCGGATTGAAGAATGCAGGGGCGACTTTCCAGAGACTGGTGAACAAAATCTTCAAACCGCTGATCGGCACAACCATGCTGGTATATGTCGACGACATGATAACAATGTCCGGAGAACCAAGAGACCATGTGGCCGACCTGAAGAAAACTTTCGAACTCATGAGGAAACACAGTTTAAAGCTCAATCCAGAGAAGTGTGCATTCGGGGTAGCCTCAGGAAAATTTCTGGGCTACATGGTAAGTTCACGAGGTATTGAAGCGAACCCGCAAAAGATACAAGCCGTGCTATTCCTGAAATCACCCCGGACAGTTAAGAAAGTACAAAGCCTCACAGGAAGAATCGCCGCACTCAACCAATTCATCTCGCGAGCAACCGACAAGTGCCATCCTTTCTTCAAAGTCATCAAAAAGCTCAAAAAGGGGTCGACTGGACACCTGAGTGTGAAGAGGCCTTCCAGCACCTAAAACAATATTGGCACAGCCCCCTCTCCTAGCCAAACCCCTCCCAGGGGAGACACTGTATCTATACCTGGCCGTCTCAAAGCACGCAGTAAGCTCGGCACTGGTACAAGAGACCGACCATGTCCA